>CAODLS011134998.1:0-10130 GCA_948243855.1 Flueggea neowawraea
TTGTAAGAACAAATGATCAATTGACTGATATTTTTACAAAATCTTTAAGTGAAGAAAATTTTGATTCAATTCGATTTAGATTCGGAATGTGTAATGTGAATGATTTGTGATTTCATTATGAGTTTTTAGTGTATATTTTACGCATACATTTTACATTCATTTACAGCAAAATGATTCGTATGGTCAATCGATATGATCTTGAAGCAAGATAGGTTTCCTTCAATGTATTATGTTTTGACTCTGTAACTTATCTCAAGTACGTCACTTGGGTTTTGCTTTGGTTTATGTACATGTATTTGTTTCTCGCGTACGTTAGCTGGGTTTGAATATGATCAACGTACGCCAGTTTGTTTTTCACGTATGTCACCTGGAAAATTTTTCCAACTCACGTACGTAAAAGTTGTATCACGTATGTGAACTTCATTCGAGTCCATATCAGGAAGCCACTGTAACTCGACGTTTCAAACTCCAAAACCTAAAAACGTCGTGGTTCTTTCACATTCTTCATCTTATTCGTCAAATCTACCAACCAAACCACTTCAATCAAGTTGCAAACCATTTTCGACCTCCCCAAACTCATTTCCACCGATCAAAATCATCTAAAACCACATCAAATCCATCCAAATCAGTTTGAATCAGTTTCTTACAAAACTTAAAATTCCTTCTTCTTCTGTGTGTTTGTTGATAAATGGCTCCTAGGAGGGAAGTTAGAACGAAGGGTAAGCATGAGCCTAGCTCCTCTCGAGGTCAGAAATGCTCACGTACAACTCAGGAATCGAAATCGACTTTTAATACGGCTCAATTTGTTAGTGAGGCTACTGAGAAACCGTTCAATGAGGTAATTCAGCATGAGAAACTAACTGATAGTCAATTTTATGATCTCGATTCACTGAGTAAAGTAGGATTAGATATTGCCTCAAAATTTAAGGAGCTTGGAATTGCAAAATTTGTGACTTTAAAGAAACCACGTTTGAATCCTTAGTTAAGGAATTTTATGCTAATTTTACTATTGAGATTGATGAGTTAGGAGATGTTGTGGTAAAATCTAAGGTGAATGGTGTTGAGATTCACTTTGAGGAGTCTGATTTAGCTAATTTGTTTGAGTTAAATAATGAAGGATATAAGTGCAAGAGTTCATTCCAATACAAATTTGAAACTGTTGTATCGGATGACGATTCAAATTCTGATGTTGGAGAGGTTGAGATTTTAGCTAAGAGTGATGTGCGGGATTATTTGACATCAAAGACGGTCATTGAGGTTGTTGGTGCTACCACCAAATTTGAGCAAAATGACTTTGGACCTGTGATATGAATGGTGTATGGTGCTCTTGCTAGGAACATCTTACCTAAGCACAACACTCAATATAAGATGGTTGACAGGGATTTGGAGTTCATGTATCACATTCTCCAGGGGTATAAGGTGAATTTCGCATTTTCTGTCATGGATTGGATGATGGAAAAGGTCACTATCCTACACTCCCCGAGCTACAAGGATATGTGGCAACAAAAAAAGTTCGGTCTCCCTTATGGTTCAATCCTTATGGATATCTTTGAGCAGTTTGATGTTGATCTTTTGAACCTAAAGGGATCCCTATTACTAGGAACCAAACGGTGCATAAGGGTATGTTGAGGAGTATGAAGTTGTATCGCACCCTCAATCGTGGTTGGGTCTTATATCCATATTTGAGAGATGATGATTCTCTTGTCGATTCTCGTGATTCGTTCCCTACTCGTGAGGAACAAATCTTTAGGTGAGAGAGTATAGGTGCTACCGTTACGAAAGATCTTAGTCATCCTAGGCCTCAAGGTAGACGTAGAGAGAGAGGTGCTCATGAGGTGGCTCACGAGGTGGATTCATCCTCGATTATTGAGATTCAATGAGAGATGAGGGAGATGAGGGCTGATATTACTTCTTTGAGGAGTGAGGTTTGTGCCATTGAGCCTAAGTTGGAGTCTATGCGAGGGAGTTGCGAGCTATTCGATCACTCTTAGAGAGCTACATTCGTCCTTCCCATCCTACCATTCCTTCTACACCTCCTACCACCGGGATTGACTTAGAGCGTCTTCCTTTGGACGACATTCCTTATTCGAGTCGAGGTCCTGAGCAGGATGTGTCTTTCTCCATTGAGGATTTTGGTCTTGACCCTTAGATGTTTGCTTCATACATAATTATTATCGAGACTGGGATCTACATTTCATCCATTTTGCATTCATTACTTGTATATTTTGGATGACTTGTATTTTGACTTTTGTTATATATTGATATTTATATCTACGATGATGCTTTCTTGTTGTCTCTCTTGAGTATGCTTTGTGTTTGTCTTTTGATCGATGACAAAAAGGGGGAGAAGCTATGTTATAATTGATTAAAATCAAATATTGGTTAAAATTGATAATCAAATCTTGCTTAAAATTGATAGTTGGATAAAAAGGAATCGGTTTTTAAAATGATGCACAATCTTAGGGGGAGTTAGTAAAATCTAAGATTGATATACTTATTGATGTTGATGAGCTAACCAAATGAACAAGGCTAAAACCTTTGATTCGATCTTCAAATTCTTATACATTTATTCAAGGGGAGCTAAGTGTTTTGTCATCATCAAAAAGGGGGAGATTGTTGGACCAAAGGTGGTCAACATTGAGATTTCTCTAAGTTTTGATGATGAACAAAATGCAGAATTTGACATGAGGATGATCAACGTACGTGTGTCAAAAGTCACGTACGCGTATATATGTCACATACGGTAGATTAATCTCAAGTACGTGAGTTCGACCGTGACTAAAAGTAAAGACCATAACCTGAAACAGAAGCAACGGGGTTGATAGAAGAAGTGATCCTAACGTACGTGAGACGCAGTTCACGTACGTCATATAAAGTCACGTACATGAGATATATCAAAAGTACGTGAAAATGATCAAAATTTAAGCGGGAAAATTGAGGTCTTGAATCACTTGAAGGCATGAAGCCACACGTACGTGTGACATGTAAAGTCATGTACGTCAACCATACAAGACAACATGTAAATTGAAGTCGATCGTTCACGTACGCAAGAGTCAAAATTCACGTACGTCACATTTATCTAAAGTACGTGAGATGGAGTTTCAAGTACGCAAGGTACTCCGGATTAAAAACAGAAGCTACTGGATGGTTCAAACATAGAAGTCACGTACGTCAATTATAGTTCACGTACGTCAACTGGAAATCCGCTATGATCAACGTATGTGAATTTACTTATCACGTGTGTGGGATGGAGCTCAAGTCAGGTCACATACGTAAGATCATTGTCACATACATGAGATACTCTGACAGTGTATTAAATGCGCACCATTTTGGTTCATAATGGTTACAATACACCCGATAATGGTCTGAAATTAAGATAGAGGTGTAAATACATGTTTGGGAGGCCAGAAACAACTAGCTATCTATTTCCAACATCATCAAGCCTTCATTTGTTCTTATTGACAAATCATTCACATTTCTCTCAAGAGTATTCTTTGACTTGCAATTCTTTCTTTACTGGAGAGTGATAGATTATACTTTTGTTGTTCATCTATAAAGAGAATTTCATTGTAATTGAGAGATGATAGTTTTCTTATTTATCTTGAAAACAATGATTGTATTTGAGGGATTTAATCTTGCACCTTAGAAGTAAAAGTGTGTAGAGGTTGTCTTCACCCTTTGAAGAAGAAAGTGATAGTGGATTCAAACTCTCAAGGGGAACTTGAGGAATGAACGTAGACTTGAAGAGCCGAACCACTATAAATCTTGGTTTTGATCTCTCTAACTCTTCTCTCTTTACTTTAGCTTTTTGAGAACTTTGATTTATTGTATTGTTTTGCTTTTAACTCATATTGGTTATTACTGTTGCAATCAAATATGCTTTTAAACAAGTTTTATAATTAAAAATCTAATTCACCCATCATCTTGGATTGCCATTTCAGACCTACATACAGGGACCGAGCCGGATGAACCTCCTAATAAGAGAGTTCCGACCTGCGACACCATCAGCCCTGTTCTCCCTCTATCCCTGCTTAGAAGTTTGAACTTACAATTTTATCAAATTTTGTTTTATTACATATCAATTTGTAATCTATCGACAATGGAACTGAATTTACTAGTAATGGTGAAGGGCAGATGGTTCGATTTCACACTATTGTTAAAAACTCAATTAGTTATCTAGACAAAACGCTGTTTTCCTCGTACGTATTGACATCTTTAATACTTTCAGATTCACATCCATTTTCTTTTTCCTTTACTGTACTGTATAACGCAGACCTCATTTTAACACTAACCATCAAGCAGTTGAAATTAACTAACAGTTGAAACTGCAATCGAATCATGTCCTTCCAGTGACCCACCATTGAAGAAAAGTTCAAAGTTGTCCTTGAAATGAAAATTTTATAAAAGGATTCATGTGTTTAAAAGAAAGAACTCATAAGATGGAACCAAATCAACTAGACTAATACTAAAACAGTCTTATTTCTTATTGGAGTCGTCTAAAGAAATAATGAAGACATTCTATTAGAGTTCTGTTATGCTATGTATTGGCATACATGTTCATGCTTGCAAGGTAATGAAAACTAATTATTGTTGACTAAGCAAGAGTCTTAAAGGTCAACTAACTTCTGGTTTGTTTTATGCACATCCAACTAATGTATTAATTGTATAACAACCTAATAAGCAGCTGATCAAATGACAATAAATTCTGCGTATAGACTCTTTCGAAGTTGAGAGACTTGACAAAGTTACCAATTTAAATTTTTACATTATTTTTTTTAAACTAGCTCTCGTGTGTCTCATAGAGTGATCAAGAATTGTACTGAAAAAAAAAACATAAAAATTGTATGTTTAGCAACTTTTAACATTTTTTTATCGTAGAATCCTAATCAATTTATTATTTGTAACTTGTTTCCGCTGTTTGTTTATCTGAAAAAACACCGGCTAGGCGGTTAATGGTAAATTAGACTAATTTGTAGTTAATCAATTATTTAATTCTGAATTATGGTGGATACAGTATATACAAACCATTTGGTTAGACAAGGATATCAAAGTAAGATATAAATTACATGTAACCAAATATCACATTAAAGTTAAAGCCACATATACAATTATCATACCACGAACCGTACAAATTCATGTGTCCCACATTCTCTGAGGATTAAAAAACTACGAGAAGAGTGTGTCTATGGAGTGAATGAACATGCACTTTCCCCACTCCCAAATCTACTTGATCTGATTTGACTCAATATCTATCTTTGCAATGCCTCCCCTATGTTATGTTGCAAACCTAAATCAAACTCTTGACCCAAAAAAAAAAAACTCAAATCAAACTCTGCTCCAATCTCTTTATGTTATTTGTGTTACACTAAAAAATGGACAGATTATATATAAAGATCCTTAAATAGTAAAAAGAAAATGAGTCAATTTTTATTAAAAAAATAAGCTACTTATTTGGTAGCTAATTGAAACAACAAAAGCATT
Organism: Flueggea neowawraea; assembly: GCA_948243855.1. Lineage (NCBI taxonomy): Eukaryota > Viridiplantae > Streptophyta > Magnoliopsida > Malpighiales > Phyllanthaceae > Flueggea > Flueggea neowawraea. The sequence continues at coordinate 5,482 of CAODLS011134998.1, forward strand.
AAAAAACATTAACAATTAATCACAGTCGCATTTCTTAATTAAACTTCTCTCACAGAGATGTTAACTAACAGCTACATCTGTGAGGAAAACCAAACTTTATACAAATCTAAATCCATGTAATTTTTCATGGGTTCTAATGTTAGCAATTAGGGATAAATAAAAACCCAATAGGGTTCAAAATAAAAAAAAATACATGATAAGGAAAAAAAAGATCCAAGACCAATCTGGATGATGACAATAACCATGTTGATGTAGAAGATGTTAAAAAAAAAAAGAGAAGCAAAAGTAGTAAGAATAAAAATATTTTGTTAGCTTCTCTTAAAGCCATCTTCTTCTCCAACCAAAACAACACCACAACCATCAATCTTGATTTGCATGCATCAAACTCTCTTTGTCTTCATCTTATAAGTGTCGAAGTTAAAGACCGAAAAACAACTTCTTCACAAGGGATTGTGAGTCCCATATAATGATCAAAGCCGAACTCTTCTTCAGCTCTTCTAAGCAAACACTGAAACTCAGGATGAGTCAGCAATGAGATAGGAACAATTTATCTACTTCTGTTATCGCCAAAGTAAACCGCAAAATGACCTTTTGGGACATCATATGGGAGGCCATCGTCGTCGTACCCGTGTTTCTTGCGAAGACTCGAACATCTTTTGAGTATCTGCTTCAAGACGGCTGTTTGAGGAAGCTTGTTAGATTTTCTGATAACCATTGTTTGAGGGTTTTGTTGGTTTGTGTGAGAAGAGAGAATGGTGAAATTGGTGAAGGAGAAGTCGATGGTGGCGGTGAGGAAGGGAAGGGGGTTGTGGGGGTGTATTGAAGAAGAGGAGGGAGTCATGTGGAGTGTAGGAATTAGCTATAAGGACATAGCACGGGTGTGTTCGGGGTGCGTGTGCCAAGGACATGGTGGGAGCCAAGCCCATTGGGTCTACATCTCTATGTTGGCCCTCCTAATGACAACATGGACCCCCTGCCCCCCTCCGAGCTAATTATGCCAGGTGCCATAATGAAAATTTTGAATTTGACAAATATCGCTTCAGTTTTCTAAAGTTTACAAATGGCAGGCATGTTAAACTTTTTTCTGCAAATGCAACCTTTTCGAAACTAAATCACGAAAATGTCAGATTTGTTTCTGTATATAATTCAAATTCTCACTTTTTTCTCTCATTTGTGTGTGCATTTTCTCTCTCTTCGTCCTAAACTCTTTGCCTTCTCTCTACCCCTCTCTCTCTCTTCTCTCTCTCTCTCTCCCCCCCAAAAAACCCTAGCAGCCCTCTTATCTTCGTCCTATCTCTCACTCGATTCTGTCTCCTCTCCTCTCTCTCCTTCGTCTCTTTTCTATCCTCTCTCCCTCCTCCTTGACTTGGCCACTCCGCTGGAACGTCAGAACGAGAACGCGACGGAGAGAGAACGGGAAATCAAGCCAATCGCGATGGATTTTTGGAAGTTTTAGCCTCGGTGCATCCACAGAGGCATCGATTGTGCAGATATGCCCTTCAATTCCTTTTCTACGCTGTCGTTTTTGTTTTCTAAAATACATTGTTAGAGCCATCGATTCTATTATTTTGTTGTTGATCGACGCCATCTGCTTTTTGGATTTTGCAGGTGTGTAGCGGCAGCAAATGAAGGAGGACGAAGAAGTTCAGAGACGGTGAATGTGCCCTCGAGTGTAGTGGTGCATAGAAGGGAGCGACTAGGAAACCCTAGCTGTCACTGTGGTGCTGTGTGAAATGACTGTTTAGTCCCTCAAAATTTTTTTTATGGAATTGTTAGTCATTTAGTTTGTTAAAAAATAGCTTTGTATACATTTGTAAACTTTTTAAATTGTTGTAAAATTGTTGTTGGGTGGTAGTGATTGTGAATTCTGTTGAGATTATTGTTTAATGTGAAAAATAGTTTGCAATGTGTATGTTTTATGGTAATTTTTGTTAATATTTATTGAAGGCCTAATTAATTATTATTAAATAAATTATAATTAAATTTATAAAAATAAATAAGTGAGCTAATTAATTGTTATTAAAAAATATAAATAAATTTTGTAAAAAAAAGTGAAATTCAAAGATCTTCAGCGGAGACTCCTGAAGACCTCCAATGGAGACCTCTGGAGACTATTTGAGACCTCTAATAGAGACCAGTGGAGATTCCTAGAGACCTCCAGTGAATCTCTGAAGACCATTAGAGACCTTCAATTGAGATCCTTGAAGACCAATAGAGACCCTTGAAAACCTTTAATGGAAACCTCTGAAAACCATTGGAGACCTCTAATAGAAAACCCTAGACACCATTGGAGACCCTTGTAGACCAGCGGAGACCTCTGGAGACATTTTCTGTTTGATTTAATTTTCTCCCAAAAAATCAATTTATCACGAAAAATATCGCTATTTCTCACGAAAATGACATTTTTACAAATCAGTTTCTCTAATCTAGCATTCTTGCACATTAGTTTTAGAGATGACATTTTTGAAAATCAGTTTGCTAGTTTCATATAAAAGTGTGATTTTTCCTCCCCCTCCCCCTCCTTTCTCTCTCTAGGTTTTTGTTTTCAAGTTTTCTTTCATTTTCTTGCTCAAGTTGCTTCCTTTGATGCTAATGTTGCTTACGTTTTTTTTGTCAACAAATTAAATTTATTTATTTCCAAAAAAGGGAATACATCATTTACAAACTCTATACAACATACTACCTCCTCTCTATGTAACTATACAATCCAATTCTGTAAAAAAATTACTATCTGTACAATGTGATAAGAATTTATATCTGACACTGTGTTGCTTACGTTTTTTGTTTTTATCATATATCATTTTTCCCCAAAAAAAAAGAAGGTGTGACCAATGGTAGTAACTTTTGCTGAATGTGATCACACGAGTTTCCTCCATTAAAAATTGTTGGAAGATTTAAAATTTACCATTAGTTAAACCTCATCACCATAGTATCAATACTTAGAACATAATATACAGGAACCAATCTGACACACCCGAAATTTGTCCTGTTAATAAGTCTTGAAAGGCTTAGGATTCATCATGTATCAATCTTGACTAGTTGAATTAGTTGCATATAAATGTTTTTAACTTGAAATTCAGAACCCAACGTTGATTTGTTGTTTAATTAACTCTAAAATCGAACAACAGTCGTCGAATCGTAACTATATTCTTTGTAGTCACTTAAAAATAACCAAATGATTGATTGCATATATTATAAACTTTATAGTTCGATTTCTCCTGTAACAAACTAAGTTATTGATAGTTTGATCTCTACCGTGCCAAGTCGTGTCCGTTTCTATCTCCACCAAGATTCCAACTGCCATTTCTGAAAGAATTCATTTTTATTTGTTATCTTTAATTAGTGTTTTGTCTTGTCTAATCCAATTAATTAAGTTCATCATTAATGCCAAACATGTTTACTTATTCCAACTGGGTATTCTTTGGTTCGATGAAGCACATATATGTTATATTGAAAATGGCAGAGATGCCTACTTTTAATTTTGATTCTTCGATACAGAAAAAACAACCCTAATGTTAATAACTAAATTTCAGGCTTCGCAAGAAAAACCTGAATTTCAATCTCTGCATATATGTATAATACTCATCAACCAATAGGTTAAGGTTCAGTAATCCTAAATTTAAGCCGGCGATTTCCAATACAGATATGGTTACAGAATATAGAATTATGAATATGTAGATGGGTTGATACAATTATGAATTCATGGTGCATAAATACAAATTAGTACACCTAACTGAAGTTATATTCAACAATAAAAGGTCAGATTCTAAACTCATGATTTAGTGATAATAAAGTCATCTTAAAGTTCAACTTACACCAAGTTGGAAAATTGATTTCAAATAAGAACAGACCAATAAAAAATATATTTACTATTAGTGGCGGAACCATTAAGGGACTAGTGGGGCACCCACTGGGGCCGGAGGAGGGCCATGGGAGCCCCCATATGGCGGCGCTCCGCCACTGGGCAGCACCCACTGCATGGGAGGGACGGGCCGCCATTGTTGGAGACTTGAAGCTTGGAGTTGGGCTGCGAGGCGAGGAAGGCGAAGAAGTCCTTATTGCAATATTTGTTTTCAAGACTTCTGTTGGGCCTTTTTATGTCTGTCAAGCCCACTTTAATTAGTTTCTAAGGCCATTTACAATACTGTAGCCATATACAAAAGGTTTCTTTCAGCTTTTTTCTTACTCCATCACCCAATAGCTTTCACTCAGACTCCATTTTTCTCTCTTCTTCCAAATTTTATATTTTTATTTTTTTAATCCTTTTTCTGTTGATTTTTTTTGAATTTTTTATTTTATTTTTTGAATTTTTAATCCTTGTTCTTATAAAATTTTTGTTTAAAAAATAAACCTGCAAAAAATTTTAAACAATCTCTAAAAATCAATAAATATACAAAAAATTAATTTTTTAAAAGCATTTAAACAAATTCAGATAATTTTTTTAAAGAATTTTATAAAACTTGCAACAAGTTTTAAAAAACTTAAAGTCAACCTTAAATAAACTTTGTAAAATATTTTCACAATCTTGATTAAACTTTTAGAAAAGTTTTCAAAACTTTAAAGATTTAAAATCAACCTTTTAAAAACTTTATAAATTCTTTAAAACTACAAAAAAAAAATTTCAATTAACTAAATCAACCTGACATAAA
>CAODLS011135150.1:0-13359 GCA_948243855.1 Flueggea neowawraea
ATAGTATACATGGTCTCACATGTTTTAGTGCACTCTCCCTGGTCCAGAATGCAGTTGAAGTGTTCTGCTGGGGACAACCTGAAGAACACCTGGTTGCTCTGCAATGTAAAACATATAAGCAAATAAACTGTAAGAGAAGAGAAATTAAATAGAGTCAAAAAAACTACGAACAACACCTTAATCGGAATTATAATTTATAAGAGTAGTGTACTCTTGAGCTTTTCCGAATATAAATTCTATGATTGAATTTCTTGCAACTAAATTACTCTTTCCACTAAAAAAGGCATACAAGAGTTGTTAAATTATGCAGCTTTCAATTGAGATATCACCATTACAAGTGTTATGTTTAAACACTTTCTTAAAGAACGGGAAAAAATTGACATTAGAGCATTAATCAATTCAACATTGAAGTATTAACAGTTTCTCCGCAATAATGTTTTACTTTGATACTTTCTGTAGAGGGGAAAAACAGATCATAAGTCTGGATTACAATTTTATCAGTAGCAGCAACAATATACATATCAACAGATGTTGGTAAAGATAGAATCAACAATCATCCATTAAAACAATTGCCTTTAAACAAACTAGAGTCACTGGTCATTCCTACTAATATGATTATATCTGGTCTTGAATGGTACTGAGAGCTTAAACAAATTTATCGACAACGAAAAATCTTTACTTTAGACGCTTCATCATGCAAAAATGACATCCACTTCATCTACCAAATCAAAATCAGAGCGTCAAGTCAGGATCATCGTCATAATCAAAATCTGGATCAACCGCAGGCCTGATCCTTTTAGCATCTCTTGGTGCTCCTCTCCCCTTCTTCGGTTTTCCCCTATAAATGAATTAGACAATTATATTTTGATTCTTAAGCATAAAGACATCTGTAGGGTTATACTCTCAGCCTAGGAGTCGAGACTAAGGGTCATTTATAAACACATTTCTTCCTCAAACCATTGAAACGGCTTTTCGCCCAAGTCTACAATGGCCAATACCTCAGTGGGTGAATCTAGAACATGATCATTGAAAGGCATGGTCCACAACAATTGATGTTGTCTATGAGAACTCAAGCAAAAGCGCTAAAAGCTGTGTCCCCAAGCCTTTTAGTCTCGGTTAGGGGACTATTATAGTGTCATGCTCTCACATTGCCTAAAAGTCGAGGCTGAGAATCGCTTATAAACACATTCTTCTGAACAAAAACGTGAGAGCCTAAGTCTATAGAGGACAATAACTCAGTGAGTGGGCCTAACACATGATTGTCGAGAGGCATGGTAATGTCTACCAATTCCTATTCTATTAATTTATAAATGCTCGAATATTTGTGCGACACAATATTAAAATTTATTTAGCATAGCACTTACTGCCCGTTTGCATATATGCCTCCGCCCTTGGGCCGACCCACTCCTTATTCTGATCTTCCATCTATAGTAAACATAAAACAAATAAGCCAAAATAAATTGATGGGAAGAACCTAGCCAGAAAATCTGGTCATGTCACTCACCTTCTCGACCAACTGCTAGCTCTTCAGCCTGACAAGATGAGAATAGTGAAAGAAAAATGTGAGTAGCATATCAGGAAAAACTACCAAAACCCTGGAGACTGAATGTTGGGATGAACAACACGAAGTAAACCTTTTCATAAGTGAATAGGTAATAACATGAAACAATTTAATTTCACTTCTTACGTATACTGCATTTTGATTTTAAAAACATTACGCTATGCATGCTAGCAAATAAATAGATACAACGGAAAATTTTAACTTTAAGTCTTTCTATGAATTCCTAATAAGGAGGAAAAATTAATTTTGAGAATTGCTAATATCATTGGCCTTAAAAATAATATGTGGTTCATTGTCCCGACTCAAGATTGAATTTACAATTCAACCATGTTACCACTGTGATCATCAAAGCCAGTCCTTAAAGAAGACTGGGAAGCGAAAAGAAAAGAAAAGCCAGATGAGCTGTCCCTGGAAGTGCTAGCATCTTAAAGTTAAATAGAGAGAATACATACTGCTATTGCCGTGACAGAAGATAAAGAGAATAGCCTATCCTCCAGCTGGAACTTTCTAGACCGCTTCAAGCTGCAACGACAAGTTTGAAGAGTTTCCTTTCAGTTGTACAGGTCACACTGTGATCCCCTGAATCAGAACTACAATAGTATACACTAGTCTACCTTCGGCACATGTAAATACGAATGTAGAAACATCGATTTATCAAGTAAGCTGGAACAAGTTATCTTAAGCTCTTTGTATCCACATTACTAGCTTAAATATCTTTTCATGGCATATGTGAGAAAGTCTTCTCTAGTTATGAGATTAGTAGACCATAGATATATTACTTCTAGGGAAGTTTTCCATTTTCTAATGAAATTAGTGTACTCAATAATTTAGCCCTCAAGCAAGAGATCACGAAGCTGTACAAGGACTAAGATGTTATCCCAAATCATATCATATTTCTATACTAGTGATAATACAAATATTGCAGCAAATGGATGCAATATAAATATATAACTTCATCAAAACTTAACCCAAAAGAGATTTACCAATGGGCATGAAGCTCATTGGTACTCCAGCACTACGGGGTCAAAAATTCGATTCTTGGTGGAAGCAAACAAAAAAATGACTTCTCAAAAAGAACCCAAAGGGATTTTGCAGAGATTATCATAGATCATTTACACTGAAATTAATCAGTTAGAGCACCACACAAATTTTTCAACATCCAGTCAGATCTCATTGCTGTCACTACATCAGAAGAAGAAAAACCCATCACCCATATCTTTATTTGCTACGTCCCACTGATATTGGTCAGGACTCCATTGACCACAACTCAATTTCTTCTAACAGAAATACCTCTACACAAAGTAACAAGTTCTTCAAGTATCAAAAGAAAGAAATTAACCACGTGGGTTTTCTAATTTAAAGAACATCAGCCGTACAATACCTGAGCACAACATTCACAAAAAGTAAAGAATGCACAAATGCAGTATGAGATACGCATAGGGTCAGGTCCTCCTGTTCTAAAACAACATATTCCAAGTTCACGCAGAATCTTGTTCAAATGAATGCACTCACAAAAAATTGAAACTAAGTCAGATTGTTAAAACTGACAAACAATGACTATAATAACAGCATTGTCCATACAGTGCAGTGTTCTTAGATGAAGAAAGGAATCCTTCGAAACCTTTCAATACGTTCCCACATTGGCTCGGATCCTGTAAATAATTCGTCTCCATATCGTAAACCTAAAACGAACCAAGTGGGAAAAAAGAAAAAGGATCAATCAATCACAACTTAACAATTAAAACCACTAAAATTAAAAAAAAAATAAAATCACTAATCAATCCCAAAATACACGAAATCAAATAAAAAAAACCTGCTTCTCGATGATTCGAAGCTCTTCGTGAAGTTTCGCTCTTTTGCTGAGCAGAGACGCGAGCATAGCTGACGGATTTACATTCCCTCTTTGACCTATTTTTATTTATTTTTTGAAGATTGCAAACAAGAAAAATGAAATCAAATTCGAAATCAAAAACAAAATAATTTAAGGATCGAGTGGAAGAGCAGTTGAGAGATGATGGGTTACCTTCAGAATCCATTTTTCTTTTACGCGCGAAAATTTGAACGTTGAGGTGATCGGAGGAGTGTTATTATTGGAACCCTAATAGCCCGAACTGAGTTTTTCTTTTTTTAAATTTTTTTTTAACGTTTTATTCTCGTACTGCAGAAATTGATGCCGTAATTTTTCCAATATTATTTATGTAACGAATGTAAGATCGCCATGTCATCATGAAACATAGGCCGAGAGTGGTCAAACTCAAACCCCTGTAATACCCCCTGAACTTTCAAAATGGATCGCCGTAAGCCCCTAAACTTTGTTCATCACCTATTGAGCCCAAACGTTTGTACAATTTCACCTTGTTGAGCTCAAATAAGGATCGAGTCTGTTATCTTGTACTCATAGGACTTAAAGCAGAGTAATTATGCCAGTTGCCATAATTAACGTTTAGATTTTGACAGGTAACTCCCATAATTTTTGTAATTATAGGAATACCAATTTTTTTATTTTTCAGTTTGTAATATGCTAATTTTTCAATTTTTGATTTAAAAAATGTCATATTCATTAGGTATTTAAGGCTAAATCTCACTTCTTTGTCTCCAATTTTTTGCTCCATTTTCTTTCTCCTCGCATATCTCTTTCTTTCCCTTTCTCTCTCTTCTCCCTTGGTTCTCTCTCCTCTCTACGCAAAACCATAATTCTTCCATTCTCTCTTCTGGCTGCCACCCTTCCTTGCCTTCTCTGGCGTTGTTTCTCTCTTCCTCTTTCTCGCTCTTCTCCGTCATCGTCTCTCTTTCTCTATCTCTTTCCTCTCTGTCATCTTGTCTCTTCTAGACCAGATCTAAATGTCTCACTCTCATCATCTCCTCTGACAGCACTCTCTTCCTCCTTCTCTATCTTCATCGTTCTTGTCATCTTATGGTTTCTTTCGTGTCATTATTACTAGATCTGGATTCCTTCGACTGAGCTTTGCACTTCACGAAATTAGAGAGAGAAGGGGAGAGAGAGCTGCGGGGTAAGGCAATTGAGCTGTTGGTGGTGGTGGCTAGGGTTCCAAACCCTAACTGCTGCCTTTTTTATTTTTTTAAAATTATTTTATTATTGTTTAAAATGAGAAAAGACTTAATTGTGTTTATTTAGGTCGATTTTACTGACTTTGGTTGATTTTTTTTGAATTATATTGATTTTGTGCAAGAATGATACATTTGGAGACATGCGGATACATTTACAGTCATTGGGAAATATTATGATACATTACAAAAAAAGATAAATAGAAATTGAAATTTGGATACATTTGGATACTGTAAAAAATTATATAAAACTGTAAAAAAGCTTATATAAAAATTGAGATTTGGATACATTTTAAAGACTATCGAAAAAATTGTAAAAATTATATTGAAAATTATAATTTAGAGGCATTTAATTTAAAAAAAAATTCATATCAAAAATTTACTAAAATGAATTTTATATAAAAAAATTATGATTTAGTGACATTTGAATACATATGGATATATTTGGAGATTACCGAATACATTCTAATAGATCAGATTTTTTCTCTCCCGAAATTTATCTATTTCAAGAAAAAATCAATTTCTCGCTAAAATATCGCTTTTTTTCTTGAAAATGACATTTTTCCAATTTAGTTTGTCTTATCTAGCATTTTTCATATTTGAAAACTTGCATGATATCTATCAAAATCTAAATTTTAATTTAGTATAGATGTTAAATTTTCCCCGTAAAGCATCCTCAAAAGCCTTCTCAAACTCTCTCCTCAAAATATTATATTTAATTTAATTGCTCTTTACTATTTATCTTAAAATTTTAATATGAACTACTTTTTCTTCGCAATAATTAATATTTATTACTTAATCAAAGAAAAAGAGGAGGGAGTGAATTATAACTCCACATAAATATGGAGTATAATTGCATAAATATAAGGATTATGTGGATTCCATGCCGCAACCGTATAATCGCATAAATATATATGTTCCAACCCAAATTTATGGTTGAAAGTTGTATATTTTGTAGTTATTCTAGATTATGTGCAGTTTTTTAAATTTTTTTGTAACTAAAAATGTATATTTTGAATTCTAACAATAGATATACATTAATATTAGTTAGATGTTAATTGACAGACAGTGAAAAAATTGCATAATTGTACTTATTTTGATAGGACAATTGGTAAAGGTTAGTGTATTTGAAGCAACATTCCTTATTTTTGAGGCAGCTTTCATATTTCATAGTCATTGTAATTCTAATAAAATAATATTAAAGTTATTTGTCAATATTGTTATTTATTTTAGTTTGTTTAGTTATTTATTTTTTATACATTTAATAATATACAAACCGCCAAAAACCGACCAAATCGCACCGCAACCACTAGTTTAGATTTAGTGGATTTAACCGCACTAGTGATTTAACTGCGGTTGCAATTCAAATCGCTATTTGCGGCACAGTTTGGTTTTAAGTTTTAAAACCGACAAAATCGCAACGCTTACACCTCTATTATTGAGAGTGCATATAAACTTCTTTGTTGAGCCTTTGAAAAATAAGAGTGTGCATACGTTTCCATGTTGTCTTTAGAAAAACAAGAGATTACAATAGGTTTTCTTATTGTCCTTTTGAAAACATAAGATTATAATAGGTTTTCTAGTTAAGTTTTTGAAAAAAAAAAAGGTCAAAGGTTTCTTTGTGATTCTAGAAACCAAGAAAGCTGTAAAAAGTCACCTTCACCTTGGCAAAGCAAGAAAAGTCTATAAGTTTCTCTTCACCCTTGAAAAGTGGAAGCAAGTTGAGGAGAACTAAACTATTGTAAATGCGAATTGTTTTCTTTATTACTCTCTTTATGTACTTGTTTATCTTTTTATATGTGTGGTTGAATTGGATAAAATCAATTTCAATTGTTTCCATTTAGTTAAGTCTTTTAAGTTAACTTTTTCGTTCAAAAAAATTCCAAGGAAACTTTGCTTAATTTATATTGAATTACAAAATTATTTTCTATAAAGTTTTTAACTTGTAAAAACCCAATTCAATCCCTTTTTTGGATTGTCATTTGATGCGGATAAAAAAACATTGGATTATTTGGTGGGTTTGAATGCGGTGAAATGCGACAAAACTTTCAGAGTCCATAACTTTTGATCTAAGAAGAGTTATGCAACTCACAACATATCAAATCGAAGCTCTTTTCGATCCCTACAGTCTATTGCGTGGTGTAACTAGTAACTCCCAGCTTTTAGGCCCAAAAAATGATGTTTATACCCTTTTTAGTGCACCAGAATATTTTATTGAGGACATTTTTGTCTTTTTCTTTATTTGGTTGTAATTTCGGATTTAGGCCCTATTGTGCCGACTTTGCTTCTCAATTTTTTATCATTCAATAATATTTCTGAGACTTTCTCAAACCCTTGAGTTTTGGTTGCCTATTTTTTAGATATTCACATAATCAATAGGTTATTAAAAAGTTGTTTTCCGTATTTATGCACAAATTAACATACTCAACTGTTTATCCTTTTTATTTTGTTGCTTCTGATGCGTCACCATAATTCTATTTTATTCTGTTTTTAATCTATTTTATTGCTTTTTACTACTTTAAAATTGAATAAAAAACCAAAATTTAAAACAAATAAATAACTGAATGGGAATATAACAAAAGACAGACTGTAATTCAAAAACAAATTGAAAACCAAATAAAAACAAAATGATAACCATACTTATAAAAACAAATAAGTAGGCAAAAAGAAAATAAATGCAAGGGCAATACGCGGCGACGAGAGAACGTTGCGTCCACGTAGGACCGAAGAGTCGCACGTGCCAAGTGAAAGACAGAGACACGTGGCAGTGGTGGAGAGCGGGACCCAGGGTGATGCATAGGTTGTAGATTCCGGGTCAACGTCGGCCAACTGTTGAGCAAAGAAGCGTTATTCCAACGCACCGCCCCATCTTTGGTCGTCTTCTACTGTTAGCGACACTAACAACGGCCACCTTCTTTTTTCTTTTCTTTAATTCTCCACTTTTTTAAATAAGCTTTCATTATTCGTTTTCATAGATTGTTGTTTTGCGTACAGTTTCATTTCCGTCTTCATTGTTCAATTCTAGCAATTCTTTTACGAATTTGTCATACGCTTTTCACCATGTATATATGTCGCTTAAATGAAAATGAACAAGAAAAAGAAGAAGCTGTTGTCAATGTTAAACTTGACCCTTTAGGTTCTATCACATTGGTGAAAGAATTTAGGGGTTGTTTGATTGGTGATTAGGGGAGAAAGTGCAACTTTTTTGGAAGTTAGAGAACTCTCTTTGCTTAAATAAATTAAACTGAGCTTTTTTGAGAGTGTATAACTTGACTTTTTTTTAACCTAATGAAATAGTTTTTTTGAGTTTATTTTACCACAATTTTACACAGTTATTTTATTTAAAAATTAATATTTTAACTGGTTGTTCTATATATTCTTTTATAAGTATTTTGTATGTTATTATAATAGAGACATTTTGAACATTTGTAGTAAATTTCTTACCTAAGGTGATTACGAACCAAATATAATATTTTACACTTGTAGAAAAATTATTTTCCACACCAAACAAAAAAAACACATTTTTTGAATGGTGACTTGTCAAAAATTTACGTTTCAAAATAATTTTTCCGAAAAGTTAACTAAACAAACACTTATTCTCAAAGTTAAATATATATGATTTTCTATTGAGTGTAGAGTGTGGTGGCCTTTGAAATTTGCATACGTAAGAACTAAGAAATATTATAGAATTTCTGGAAAAAAATGAAAACGTAAAAAGGAAAGCCCACTTTTAGCATCACTGTGAACATGTATCCGTTAACACGGGATGATTATTCGTTAGGAGTATCTTGTCTGCTTTCAACTCTTTATAAAGACTATACCCTTACGCTCCTCCCATCATCACAAAAGTCACGTTCACAGCCCGATTCTTCCGAACTCCCGTCTACCAAAACCGTATTTATACAACTTGGTTTCTCTTCCTTGTATTACCCTCTCTCCCTCTGGTGTTGTTCTTAAATTGAAGTAGCTGCTCTTCTTTATTCACAAAACTTCGGAGCTTCCTCTGCTTTCTGCCATGTCTTTCCGTGGACTCAGTCGGGTATGTCTCACTTTCTTGATGTTTTTGGTGCTGAAATGAGTTTTCTTTGGTGGGTGGGGGGTGTTGGTGGAAATTAGCTGTGATTTGGTGGTGTGAGATTGATTTTAACTCTTACTTTCTTTCAACAAATGAGGCCAGCCTCGAGTGCCATCTCAAGTTCATTACTTTTTGTGCAATGAGTTTGAATATGCTGGTGGGTAGTTTAGTATTTCAACTATTAGTGATGTGCAAGACATAAAGTTCTCATCTTTTCTTTTCTTGATCAAGAAAAATTACTGATCTTTGGCCTATTTATAATATGTTTTTGAAGTGTTTTGTGAAACTTGGTGTTGCATTTGAACCCATTTGTGATCATGTCAAAAGAGTAGAATCATTAATCAATCTGGAAATTCCTTAGATGGGTTCTTTTTTTCCAAATTTTTTTTCCTTATTAGCTCTTTGTTTGAACAAATTTTATTGTGCTGTTAATTAAAAGTGGTGTTTCATCAGAATGCAACGTCTGGGATGGGCGTAGCTGATCATAGCTTAAACACTTTTATGGAATTGCAAAGGAAGAAGGTTCACAGGTATGTGATCTTCAAAATTGATGAGAAGAAGAAGGAAGTTGTGGTTGAGAAGACCGGTGGCCCAGCCGAGAGCTATGAAGATTTCACCGCATCTTTGCCTGAGAATGATTGCAGATATGCTGTATATGACTTTGATTTTGTGACAGCCGAGAATTGTCAGAAGAGCAAGATTTTCTTTATTGCATGGTACTTGCCTTTGCTTCTCCTGCTCTTGATATTCAATTGTTTGATTCAGCATCAACATGATTACATATTTTTAAGTTTTATAGCCCTCGCAAGATAAGCTGCTGTGGTCTGTTTGGTGCTGGCTTGTTTGAAACAGAGTGCTGTGTTTGCTTTTTGAAAAAAAAAGGCCTTGTCTGATAATCTGTAACTTAAAGTGATGATATCGTGTGTGTTTTCTTGTGTGGAGCTCAATTACAATGGTGTCATGTCGCATTGAGTTCTTTATGTTTATGATATTATTCTCCCTCGTTGGACGATAATTGGTTGTTGATGTACTGGTGTATATTGATGGGAGAACGTTTAGTGTTCTCTCACACTACCAAGCCGGATGTTTGTTATAAGAAAGCTCATTTGCTGTTAAGTGTCAATTTAATTCTAGAGGCACAAAGGAATTTGAAATTTGTTTTTGATTAGTACGCGACAGCCATGTACAGTTATCGTGAGTACATGGTTGTGCTGTTGAGGACATATATATGTAACTTGTGCACCTTTCGGTGATTGATTTAAGATGAACAGAAGTTGAACTTGAGCTTACACTGCTTTTGGTAATCTGGATGTCAATTTTTGGCTTCTGATGTTACTGAAGTCTGGCCTGTTGAATACATTTTGGCATAAAATTTTGTATGTCAAAATAATTGCATATGTATGCTTAGCTCAGTTTTTGTGTCCCTTGTGGGTATAGTTTTATATGTTTTGTTGCTGAGTGTGATCTGGTATTGTTGTCACCTTTTCTTTACAATTACATTTGTGTGTTGCCTTTGTATTTATTGTATTGATCACTGTGGCTTTTGAAGTAGATACAGGAAATTTAGTCTTTGGATAACTAGATCAAGTATTTGGATTTCAAATTTTGACTTAAATCCTCTGTTGCTTGCTTGATAAAGTCATAAAGATATCAAATAACAAAAAACAAATGTTGGGGCCTATTTTATATAGTGATTGCCATTTCATTTGTTCTCTTCCTGGTTTTTGCTTTTATTTTTCTTTTGTGAAAGATTGACAGTTTTTATGATGAAGGCTAATATACCCACACTTTTAACGGCTACTTCCATGACTACAATGATTGGTTATCGTCTCATATTAATTACATCTATAGCTTGATTTATGGCAACAAGGACTTGAATCAGTGAGTCCCAGCTATAATTTTAGGCTCTAGAAAATGAAAGAAATCAGAGTCAAATCCATGTTCTTTTCATCATTGACATGCATTCATATTCTATCCCCTTGTACATACTTGTTTTTTTTTCTAGAATTGTGGTTGTGTAGCTTTCTACTATGTCTTGTTCTCAGATCTCGCATGGCTTTGATCAGGTCTCCTTCAACGTCCCGCGTCCGTGCCAAGATGCTTTATGCTACATCTAAAGAAAGATTTAGAAGGGAACTGGATGGCATCCACTATGAAATTCAGGCTACTGACCCTACAGAGATGGATCTTGCAGTGCTCAGAGACCGTGCAAATTAGCCCTATGGTTTCTGAGTACTTCAAGAGCTTCTTTCCAGCAGGAAACAGATCCATGAAGGTTCTGCCTATCATGAACCATCGTCTCTTCCTTCATTTGGTTGTGTGCATAATCATTTGCTGAAGAAGATGAACTTTATAATTTGAATAACTAGCATCAGAGGAGACTGACAAGAAGCCGTGGCCAATACAACATCTTTCCCTGAAATTCAGTTTCCTTAATGTTTGCTGCTGATCTGATGAAGTTTCTGTTGTCTGAATAGTTCAGAATTCTGAAATATTACTATATAAATATGATCTAGTACATTACTACTAGTATATATTCTCCTCTATTCATTTCTTCTAATTTTCATTGTTACTGCACAGGATTTGAGAGCACTGTGGAAGTAATTTCTTTGCCTTCAACAAGTTTTACTCTAGTATGTAACAAGAAACATCTGGACTTAAATTAACCTCACAAAAATTACAGTTAGGGATGAACAGAGAGACTGGAAATTTGATTGCTTTCTTATGCATTGTCTAAACAATGAGAAAAAACAAAACAGAGTTTTCTGTGCAAAATGCTATGTGGGGAACCTAAGTGAAGCATTCGTTCCCCGGAGACTTCTGACTACACAGATTAGTTACTATGATGCTCCTGTCCACTCTCGGAACCATTTTCACCTAATATTTCCTCCAGAGATTTGCCCTTTGATTCAGGCACCAGGAAAGTGAATAGCAGACACAAGAGGTTGGCTACTCTTAACACTAACAGATAATTTCTCACACTAACGCCTGCAGGGTACCGTGCATCTGTCTTGGCCTTGTCCTGGTTATGAGCCAAGTACAAGAACCCAAATGCACCCACGGTATCTCCTAGTTTACCAGATGCTGCTGATATACCATGGCAGGTATGCACGACGGATGTGGTGGCATTGGGTCCAAAATTTGAAAAGAAGAAGGTAAATGAGTACAAAAGAACAAATCCGATTCTGTTATATTTGTGAGTCCAATGGTTGTAAGGAATGACCAATCAAATTATACAAACCTCTAACTATAATCAAATGCAATATATATATAATTTTTTGACTTGAATTTCCAATTCAAAGCAATGTTTCAATGGGTATATGTTTATTTACCGCAAAAGTCCACCAGTATATCATAGTCTATAGTGTTTTAAAACATTTTCGATCTGACTAATAACAGGAAATTCAAATGGTCAATTATGGTGACTTGAGCTGCCACGGGTCTATATTTTTTCAGTATATGAAATGTTCACTTTCGCCAAACAAATTATGTATGCATTTTATAAACAGCAATACTCACAGTAAGATGTGAATAAATAAATGATCTCAGATCTCCTCGTCACATTCGACACTGATATGATTATCAGTATATGCAATCTAGATGCCCGCCCTCAGGTTTTTGATTTTACCCACTGTGACTTTTTTTATTTTATGAGGTCTCGTATTCTGAATATTGTTCAGGACTTAAACAGTCTACAAGCTGAAGATGAGATGGTGGAGATATCCATACAGTTAAAATTGATTAGATTCCCAATAACTTAACATTTACTTGCATTACAAATGGAGAAGAAACTGAGCTCTTCACTACAGATTAGAACGTGACAGAAAAGAACTACAAGAAGAGAAAATGAAAAATCCAATAACCGAACTCATCTTGCCAAAATCAAGAAGAAAAAGAATTATTCAGGACTCAGGAAGATTCGTGATCTTAATTTGAAAGCTAAACAACTGGAACTGTCCTGTTGCTATGTGAATTTTGCTCCAGGTTCACCCCTGAGCTGTTCTCTTCCTCATTCTCACCTGACATCTCCTCCAACGACTTCCCTTTTGATTCTGGAACTAAGAAAGTGAATAACATTCCCAAAAAGTTGAGTACACCCAACACAATGAGCGAGTTCTTCACTCCAATGCCTGCAGGGTACCCTGCATCTGTCTTGGCCTTGTCTTTGTTCTGAGCCAAGTACAGGAAGCCAAATGCACCCACGATTGCTCCAAGCTTCCCGGATGCTGCTGATATTCCATGGCAGGTAGACCTCAATCTTGCCGGAAAGATCTCGGCGGGGACTACAAATGTTGTGGCATTAGGTCCAAAGTTCGCAAAGAAGAATGTTAGCGAGTATATGACAACAAATCCGATTCTGTTGTCCTTGTGAGTCCAGTGGTCGTAAGGAATGGCCAATGCAAACATGAAGACCGTCATGAAGAAGAAACCCATCAATTGAATGGTGAATCTTCCAATTTTGTCGATGAAAGCAACCGTGAACCAGTATCCGGGGACAGTACTGCATAGAGCAATAAGTGTTTGTGCTCTTGCAATTCTATAAACCTCCTCAATTGCACTCATAGTCTTTGCAGGAGGGATCCATCCGATCGCGCTGAAGATATCCTTTTGGAACAGATTCTGACTGTAGAATGCAATGTCAAGCAAGAACCATGTA
>CAODLS011135339.1:0-13319 GCA_948243855.1 Flueggea neowawraea
ATATTCCTACCGTGTCATTGTCATGAGTTCCAGTGTATACAACTTGATTAGGCTCTTGATTATGGGGCAAATGAGGATTATCAGCATCACTCCCAAAAGCTGGACCAAGAGAAACAGATTTCCATACAAAATCAAGGTGAAGAATGAGAAAACAGATTTCCATACAAAATCAAGGTAAAGAAGGAGAACATCATTGACAGTGAGACTGAAGCAAATATGTCCACTACCGAACTGAAGGACAGCCATTCCAGGTGCACCAATTGATTTCCTAAGCTGAACGACATCTTCAGTGATAACACCCTGCAAAATTAAAATGAAGGAGATTTGAGAATACTAAGCATCAAACAATTCATGAATAAGATATTTCCTTCTGCAAATTTCTTTTGACACTGTCACAAGTTTATCAGCAACCAAAAAGTGGCCTTAATCATGTTGCCCAAACATACAGTTACAGAGTGAAAACAATAAATAATTAGTGACAAGTGTGAAGCTGTGAGCAAAAGAAATATCTACCACCTATTCTTTACAAGTTATAAATCATTTATCTTGGCCACAAAGATCAATTTGTACAAGGAACATGTGACAATATGGTCTTTTGTTGGCAAAACAATTACCTGGCTCAGAAGTAAAATAAAAATAATATATAATCAGGAATCTGGTATAACTGTAACATCAGGAACGAAGAAAGCACCAGTTAATGCATCAACAGATTTTACAGATGGAATTAGATATGCATTAAATATGAGTTCATGATAACAATGCAAAGAACTATTAATAGGTCTGTTGCTTCACTAGCTTGACAGCAGTTATCATTTCAGTGATGTCAGTAAAGATGTCTTTGGTACGCAGCTAACACCCACATTAATGACCATTATCAGAATAATAAAATCAAATTCCAGCAACAATCATTAGTCATTATTCCACCACAGATATTGCTGGCATTAATACAGAGGAGTGTGTGAAGACTTTCTTTGCATCTAATGAAACATACCAGGTCTTCTGCTATTATATTGATCTTCCCAATAGCTCTCTCAATGGCATCAAATAGAGATATTCCAGGTCCAGCCTACTGCCAATCAACACAATTTTGGATTTGATGAAGGTAAAAACTTGGCAAAAATTTATGATCTGATAAGATGAAAGAAGGCTGACCTTCCAGGTCCCAACCATAGCAACCTTCGCTTCTGCATATTACTGCATTTTCTTAGAGATATTATAATTATCCAACAAAATTCAAGACAAATTGAAGAAATGCTCACCAGAAGGAACAGCCCAATAGCCCGCAAAACCTCTAAAATGATCTATCCTGAATTCATCATAGAGATCTTGAGCCCGTCTTATGCGACGAATCCACCAATAATATCCCTCTCTTTCCATCGCTTTCCAATCATACAATGGGCTTTATTTCATACATAAATACAATTAGTAAGAACATGTCTTCAGCATTGGCAAAAAGTTTATGTACCAGAAATGTTTAGAGGAACAAGAGAAATTCAACTAGTCCCAGGAATTCTTAAATACCAGTTCCAAGAAAAGGATTTTCTCGTATAGTTCCAACATTCTTTGGATAGCTAAAACAGTAACCTTTTGATGATTAACAATAGTGGTAAAAACCATGTTTCATCTACACCACGTCTCAATATGAAATATGTGGTTTAGAACAAACCTGCCCCACAACTGGCCTGTTTCACTGAAAGCATCAGGAGGAACACCACTAACAAGAAGAGGAAAACCATTCCTGTTCTGGCAGACAAAATAAGAATTAGCGACATAATTACCATTACCTGCATAGGCAGTAAGCTTTGAGCATAGCAAATGAGGCATGTTTCTTTATTCCGCACAGTTATTCTTACCAATAAAAAGTGTTTCTTATTTGCCCAAACATCGGCACTGTGATAGCCTACATAAATGGGCATGTCTCCCATTATACTAATTCCCCTTGCCCGTGCATAGTTGTGAACTTTCTGCCACTGCTTTTGGAATAAGAACTGCTGTGCAATGAATATGTCTATCTGTGCAGATGGAAGCATGACTTAGTAATCATGGGAAATTTTAGAGATGGGCTGAAATGCCACAAACAGGAAGTATTTGCATTATCTCGGCAGGCAGAACTTACAAATTTCTTTCTGCTCTGGTAAATTTCCTCCAATGCTGCAAGATGGCGATTTTTTAGAGGCAGAGGCCAATCATACCAATTCAAGGCATCCAAGGAATCGTTAATGGCAGCAAAATAAGCTGCATCTTCAAGCCAACCTACTAAAAGATAACCAATTCAATATGGGGGAAACATAAAAAGCATCTAGCAGATTTACTCCCCTTTTATGATTAGACATCTGTTTAGTGTTTAGCATTAAAGTTCTTATTCGCACATGTTTAAATGAGACACTGTCAAGATGCTCATTTTATAAGAGCATTATCAATGAGCACAAATAATTCGTTGCAACCTTTCTTTACACAAATATTGAAAGAGCAACTGTTATTCGTTTACAAAAAACCTAATTGAAAAACCACGGAATCGAAATTAATAAACTCCAGCATTTGCCTGCAGCTTCTGTTTTACAATTTCTTTTACCACAAACACAAAACCTGACAATCACCAGATGGAACCAAGCAAGATGCTTTTAACAACAAACATTGTGTTCAATCTGCCACCTAATACCTTATTCTTTGTTCAATAAGCCCGCAACCTAAAATTCAGGTTCATCTATCACCCCAATGCAAATGGAACACCTCCCTCTAATCAATAATAGAAAAAAAACATTCCAAAAGCGTTAAATGCGTCATCTTTCATAATGACATTAAGAATCTTACTCATTACATTCAGGTCTTTCCCGAATTCGTCAAGCTGACTCTTAAGTTCACCATCACTAGCGATAAGCCTCTCTGCAGCCTAATAAATTGCATTCATAAGCCGCTAAACCAAAAAAGAAATAAAAAAATAAAATCAACAACAACAACTGGAATTAACCAGTTTCTTTATACCTTGGCAATCAACGGAATCTTGAGTTCATTAACAGCAGAGAAATTAACGCGATCACCTTCTCTGCACCACCAACATCAACACGCTTAACAAACAGCATCATACAAAGCAAGTTCCACAGTCAAAGATCCTCACACTGGTTCTGGAAGTTCATCTTTAGTCAAGAAACCGTCCTTCACGAGCTCCTCCAGTGAAATCAACAGTACATTACCGCAATTCGCGTCCTGGACAAAAAATTACAACAAATTAAACAAACACAAACGCATATAAAGTATGACGTAACAACCAATGAGGAAGCGCCACCTGTCCAGCGTAGGGAGAACCAGTCCTATCAGTAGGAACGAGAGGGAGGACTTGCCAAAGAGAGCAGCCAGAATCATGGAGCCAGTCGAGGAATCGAAACGCTTCGGAACCGAGATCGCCGATGCCGTGGGGGCCACGGAAAGACGTAGGATGGAGGAGGATTCCGGCTCTTCGGCGAAGGCTGGGATCGCGTTTCGGCAAGAGGTGCTCGTAGTCGGCGGGAAGGTCTTCTCCGAGAGGGACGGAGAGAGAAGTGGAGAGAGTGGACGACAGAGCGTGGGGCTTGAAGACTGCCACAGTGGAGGCGCGCGGTATGGAGAGAGTGGAGGAGGTGAGGTGGCGTTTGGGGGAGAGAGGTGAGGGGGAGAGGAGAGAGCTGAGGAGAGACATGGATTGGTACGGACAGAGTAGTGGAGAGTGAGAGGGAGTGGCTTTCTTTTTCCTTTTCGGGTGAGAGAAGCGAAAAGGTGGTAATAGTGATTGAGTCCGTATGTGGAGATGAGAGATCCACGAGTAAAGGCAATTCCTCTGCCACTCCGCACTACACGGTGGTTCAACAAACGGCGATTGCCTGTCGTTAACGACCTGCCGTTTGTTGATATAATCCGTGATTTGCACACTTGGACGGCCTGCCGTTCGGACACTGTTCTGGCGCTAATATTAGTATGTTTTTAAATATAATTTTCATCGAGAAGAATAAAAATGAAATTTAAAATTTTAATCAAGTACAATTAGCCTTTTTTATTTAACAAGTTTTTTTTATAGCACATTTCTAATAAATGGTAAAATCAAGAATCGAAGAAGATAATATCGATAGTAATATTCTGAACCTTAGGTGAGATAGACCGATCCTGGCTAAATCCACCTCCCTCCACCACTATCATTGAAAATAATATTTGGATCTTGTCGTTTATTTGCACTACACGTTCCATACTATCATCAAATATTTATTGTCCTTTCACAAGATCCGAAAATTTTTCATCCGTTGCAAATTGCAACTCTTCTAGAGCATATTTCCGTGTCTTCAACTCATTCAATCATTGCAAGCAAAGATAAAAAAATCCATCCATATATAGTAATGATAAACTCTCCAAGGATGAAACCAACCACCACAATACATCTCAAATGTTATTGTGCTTGTTTTTGATAAATTATGAAAATATGTTACATAAATAAATTGTATAATGAAAAATAAAAAAATCGAAAGTTTTTTCAGTTGTTCAACATATATAAATTGCTGAGTTAAAACATTAGTGAGTATTATAAAATTCGCATTGCTTAGTTAAAGGATGTAAGAAGTGTTTATAATAAAAATCACTTAATGTATTTATCTGGTAACTAAGGAGAGTTCTTGCGCCGTGTAAGCAGGACTTTGAAGAGAAAACGGACCCAACGTCCACCTCTACACTTGAGGTTTGGTCTATTTTATACACCAATTTGTTTTTTGGCCCAATATCTAATAAAAGCCTACAGGTTGCTTAAATATAATTTTCATCTAGAAGAATAAAAAAGAAAGTTAAACTTTGAATCAAGTAAAATTAACCTTTTTTATTTAACAAGTTTCTTTTTATAGAACATTTCTAGTAATATACTAAATTAGTATAAACTTTTCCTTTCTTTGAAAATAATATTTGGATCTTGTCGTTTATTTGCACTACATGTTCCATACCATCATCAAATAATTATTGTCCTGTCACAAGGTCCCAAAAATTTCATCCATGGTTCGTGCTCAATTCATTGCAATTTGCAACTTTTCCAGAGCATATTTCAGCGTCTTCAACACATTCAAACATTGCAAGCAAAATAACTTAAAAACATCCATATATAGTGAATATGGATGATTGTTTGTGATAAATTGTGAGAATATATTACAGAAATAGATTGTGAAATGAAAAGAATAAAGATCGAAATGTCTTTTTAGATGTTAAATATATATAAATGGTGAATATTTGTATTCACCAATCTCACCCACTAACGCCCAGATTCGGAATTACACAATAACTGGGAAGACAATGCCTCTAACTTTTGGAGAACATTCAACAGAAAGCAGAGCAACCGAAACTGCTGTTCCAAACAATCATAATAAATAAAATATACACTATCTGCCCTATAAACTATATTTAATCAATTCTGTTTACAAAAGAGTAAGTCCCCAACATGCATTTCATTGTACTGAACCTACAAAGTTTTAACCGGTCTTTTAAATTGTCTAACAAGACCAGACGCAGAAACACAATCTGCAGGTCTTCTAAACCTTCAATATGTACATATATGAGATGTACCAATATTCAAAATGTGAACCCATTACGTCCTCAGGTTCCTTGCTTCCTTCAAACCAATGCATCTATGATTTGGCTGCGTGTATGCTTCAAATGTCATCAAACCAATCATTAGTCTCACTTTCATAGAACAGACCGTCAACAATATCGTCAATTATCGAATCAATGACTGTGTTGCAGCTGATGGTGAACATTCGACCAACTTTGTTGCGGGCACTGGAGAACCAGGCGAAAATTGCTGCACAAGCCACAGCTCCCAAGCACACACCAGCAGCTTCTTCAATCCCTTGCAAATCCATCTTTCCGAACACAGAGTTTCCTGTTACCAGCTCAGAGGTCACAGTGGCTGCAAAGACAACCTGCAGGAAAGGATTCATGAGTTTCCCATTTTTCAGAAGAAGCTACAAAAAAATTATATTAGCAAATAGCAATCACCTATTAAACCCAAATCTTTCGGAGACTTATTTTCATTTGAGTCTT
The DNA here is from genome assembly GCA_948243855.1 of Flueggea neowawraea. Classification (NCBI taxonomy): domain Eukaryota; kingdom Viridiplantae; phylum Streptophyta; class Magnoliopsida; order Malpighiales; family Phyllanthaceae; genus Flueggea; species Flueggea neowawraea. The sequence goes on from CAODLS011135339.1 coordinate 6,043, forward strand.
TTAGATGAAAGATTGTAATTAGAACATCCTAATAACAAGAACCACTTTGAGCAAAATTGACCAAAATTTCATATTATAATTACGTCTAAAAAACGTGTTATCTTTTTTACCATGCAATCTACCAAATCTATCTAATATAGCTCAAACAACTCCCTTCAACATTTTAATTAACAAACCATTAGTTCAGTGCCATGTACGATCACCCTCAATGAAGTTGGCTAGTCAAAGAGTTCGAATCTCATAGATGTATTAATTAAATCCTATACATCTTATATCCCAGGAAAAAGTATTCCTCCTGTAACCAAAAAATAAAAGAAAAATTATCCCTCCCCAACGAGCTCGATAGTATAACAACGGTATACACAGGACGGAACCAAGGGGGTCACGACCCCTGCACCAACGAGTTCTCGTATATATAATTTTATTATAAGAAAATATATTATACATATAGTTTTATTATAATAATTTTTATATCTTTAAACTTAAAAAAATTAACAATCAGTCTTTTAATTTGATAATTGTTAATCTATCCGTCCAGTAGTAAAGTCACTCCTAACTTCAGCAACGCTGTTCAACGGGGCGCTGGGAGAAAATTATCTGCTCCACTGCCTATACACTTCTGAAGATGTAAAATAATTTAAATAATCTAAACTTCATTACTTAGTAGTGCAACGATCAAAACAGGCAATAGCAACTAACGAGAAATTGGAAAGAAAAAAAGTACTTTCGAGTCAAAATGATGAAACCGTTCAATCCACAGAAAAAAATAAGTCAAAATTAATTAGATCAACTCATGAGTGACTCACCATAGCTAGACGACCAGAAATTATCTCAAAGTCATGACTCTTCTTGGAGCTCTCAATATACTCCGACAAGGTCTCAAAAAACGGAGACACCTCGTCTCCGCGATCTCTCTTCGTCTTCACCACCCCAAACCTATCCTCTCCGTACGATCTCAGCGTACACAACCTCGGTTGCAACACAATCTTCCCGTTCTCACCTTCCGTACTCCCCTTCACTCTCTGAGCCGGAATTACCTGAATCGGACTCACCGACTCCCTCCTCAAAACCACCGGCTTCTCCACTCCAAGCTCGCATCTGATCGCACGCGCCACCCTGGCCATCAATCACGCTCGAGAGGCTCCGAGATTCTCGGTTTTTTGAGAAGAAGATTCTCGGTTAGTTCGGTAGTTGCAGTCTTATGAAGCCAAGTCTTGATTTTTCACTTTCTCCGTGGTGGGAGGTGTGGGGCCGGTGATTACGTGGCAGCTCCTACGTTCGGTGACGTTGCTTTCTGAGGAAATCCTTAACGCTGATTTGTCGCGGGGTAAGTGGAGGGATCACCCAGTAGCGGCCGAGCAGAACGAGGTACGTTGGCCTCAGTTTGTGGAGTGGTTTCGAGACGTGGAAGTGGCGTAAGTCTAGATTTATTCGGTTGTCACTCGGTCCATATTGCATAGAGTTGGGTTGTTCAGGTTCGGTCCGCTTATCTTTGGTGAGGTGTTACGGTGACCAAACTAATGCACTAACCCAAATTCGTTGTCGGGTGTCAGCTATAGCTCACAGGAACATTTTGTAGCGGGAGGGTACTTTTCAGTTTAAGCCTATATGATAATGCACAACAAAAATACGTCACCTACCGTTTGCCCCACCTCCCTTTATTTGGCAAAAAAAAGTGGAGGGAGTGATCAACGATCTGTCGCTTTATAGTAAAAAGGCAGGCAATGATTGGCAGTGAATGAGTTGCGTGTCGAAAGGAGAAACAGGCAAGTAGATGGATAATGTATCACTCGGCGAAGCAGAGACTTGGACCGAGGCCACGACGTTTCGTTTGATTCCACACAAGGGCTCTTTTTTCTCAAACGATTTGTGGTTTACAAATCAGACGTCATATTTCAGTACTGTGATCACATGATATTTGATGTTTCAAGGATAATTTTTTCCTGGATTTCGGAATACTGCTCATGTAAGTTCTTGCAAATCAAGGTTATCAGTCCGGAATTATTATAGAAGGTTCTGAAGATATTTTTTTTACTAAATAAATGATAAAAAGAGAATCATCGTCTTTTTTGGTACCCAATATTTAAAGAGTTATAGTTAAGAGTGGAGAAAACCAAGCCTCGTTGCCAATGGCGGAATTAGAATTTTGGCTGAACAGGGTCTGGATATTGGCTCCGCCACTTAATATATATAAAAAAAATGATTCATCGATACATATGACATCACAATACAAAAAGATTTCAAATGATTTTCGTGGTGCTTAGTTATTAACTATGTCATCAAAATATTATAATTAATCAACTAAATACAATTAAATTATAATTAGACCTAAAAACAAATTATGTGATAATTTGTATTATCATATTTTTACTTTTAAATATTCGATTATGTGTCTAATTTTCATCAATTCGTAGTAAACTCTTTATAAATAAATCCATAAAATAATTAAAACGAAAGCTAAAGGAGACTAAAGTTAGAAAATGAAAATGAAGAGGTAAGTGAGAATTTAAAAAAAAAAAAATTAAGAACTTAATTAACAAAGAAAGGGTTTAGGAACTAAAAGTACTAAAATGTTATTGTGCAAGGACCAAGGGGTGCCCCCTTGTCCATCAGTGGCTCCACCACTGCTTGTTGCTGTAACTCCCAGCCGTTAGAGCGAAGTGAAAAGGCCGAACCAAATGCCACGAAGTCCAATCCTAAAATGAGGCTTAGCCTCTAAAAAAGGGCAAATCACTCGATTACATTAAAATAAAATTCAAAAATTGATGTTTAGTTCCAACCCAAATAAATTTTGAAGAATGAAAATACTCTCTAAATTTCTTTAAAAAATACCAAATTTAAAGTCTCCAATATCTCCAAAAATCTTCAATGGTTCTCAAAAATTTTGGTCTCCAAATGTCTCCAAAATTCGCCATCTGTTATTTTTTAAAAATAAGTTTAAACGTCTCCAAATGTCTCCAAAAACCTCCATCTGATATTTTTCAAAATAAATTTGAGCGTATTTTTATTTGCCAAAATTAAAATTTTGTTTACCTTTTTGTCAAAATCTGAATTTCATTTGAGACATTTTACATAATTAACTCTCTAAAAAATACTCCCCCTCAAATTTGAATTAGATCATCACAAAACATAAATGATGCATGAATCACTCAACTACCACCTGCGGTATATAATTGAATGACTTGCCAGATGATATGTACATGCCTACACTCAGTAAGCCGGCCTTATTCCTTCCTTGGACATGTTGATATTCCAATTCTTTCCCTCAACACAATGTTCCTTTAACAAATGAGCAGACAGTTTGGTAAATCAGATTCGACTTAGCCATAAATTGAACTTCTTCTTCAATATGTATGAAGTAGAGTTCAAACTGTTTAATTTCTTGGGAGCAATTGTTTGTTTAGGGATGGTAATGGATATTCCATCAGTACTATTTGTATTTGTGTCCAGTGTCCATTTTAAGCGGGTAAGAATAAGAGTATTGCTTACATTTTACTTTGCGAATACCTACAAATACAAATATTACTCTACTTGAGATAGACTATATCTTTTTACTCTAATTTCACTTATCACCTTCTAAACGTAGACATGAAACCACATAGTAAATATTTAATCTAATAATTAAAAAGTTGTTTGCACATTAAAATAAGCTCAAATGCACACACTTGAGCGTATTTTAATGTGTTAATACGTTCTAATAAGAAATACTCTAGATTTAATATATTGACACCTTTCCAACCGTCGGATTAAATGGTGATTATGTGGTTTCACCTCCACTTTCAAAAAAGAGACAAGCAAAATTAAAAGACTACAGTCAATACTTATCATACCCATACCCTGAATAAATATATGGATTAACTTGTCAGATGTCATAGCATCTTGAACAATTTTTTAACATCTTTCATCCGCACATAATTAGTAAGAATTAACTTAAGATCTTTTATAATTTTAATAGTAAAAAATAAGAAGACAATTTCTTTCCTCTAAGTCTTAGTTTGTCATACTTGTAGAAAGTATCATAACCATATGTAGTAGACCTTCAAGAGCACAAATATTGCAAATCAGGCTTATGATTTGTTCAAAATTCATTAGGTGTTAATCTACTAATTTAGTACGCACACCATTAAGTATATAGGAAATGAAAACAGAAACAGATTAAATGAGCGTATACCTAGCCTCAGTAGATGTGAAATTGTAATATGCAAATCATAACTTAATCTCATAAAAAAAAGTTTGATATAAGCTTAAATTTATGATCCGTCCGAGTCACATCAATGTGATATTGTACTATGCAAATCATAACTTAATCTGATAAAAAAAAACGTTTGATATAAGCTTAAATTTATGATCCGTCCGAGTCACGTCAGTGTGAAATTGTAAAATGCAAATCATAACTTAATCTCATAAAAAATGTTTGATATAAGCTTAAATTTATGATCCGTCCGAGTCACATCAATGAGAGTAATATGTTAATGGAAACAAAGAACTGTAGTTGATTCATATGATAACACTGTTTTTTTTTCTCCGTTCAAATTATATGTCTTTTCCGAAGTTCTTTCAAAGTTTTAAAGGCAATGAGTTCACCTAATCCAAGCGGTAAGGGTGGCTTGCTTGAGAGGCGTTCAGAATTCGAAATTCATCGGATTTGCAGAAGGTCGAGATAAATAAAACTAAATTTTCGTTAAAAAAATTCTATAAACAATATTCAAGGTATTCACACGGCAAAACTTGTTGGTTTTTTTTTATAGTTTTTGTCCATGAAATTTTTAACCTATAATCAGCTCTACAAATTTTTACTTATTTATCAGCTAAGTTACTTCTCATAGGTAGGGGTGTAAACGAGCCAAACTACTCGCGAGTGGCTCAGAGTTCGGTTCGATAAAAGCTTATTTACGACTTGGCTCTATAATAAATTAGCCGAACTTGAACAAAATTTGAAACTTGACTTCGTAAACGAGCTAAGCTTGAACACTAGAAAGCTCGGCTCGAAAAGTTCGTGAACGAGGCTCGTTTGCGTGTTCATGAACAAACTCGATTGTAGGCTCGTGAACAGGCTCGAGTGCAAGCTCGTGAACAGACTCGTTTACTAAGCTCCTGAACAGGTTCGAGTGCAGGCTTGTGAACAGACTCGTTTATGAAACTCGTGAATAAGCTGGATTGCAGTCTAGTGAATAGGCTGGATTAAAGCTAGTGAATAGGCTCATTTATTGTATTCTTATATTATTATATACGAATATACACTAAATAGCTTGACTTTAAGATCATTTATATTATTATATAGGAATATACACTAAATATTATGTGTAATGTATTGTTATTCTGCTTCTAAATTATTAATATTTAACATGAATATGTGCACAAAGGTGTACATAACATGAAATTTTTTTATGGAATATTATTTTTTTACAATTTTGATTACTAATTTGATTCATTTTTTAGTTCATAAATTATTATTTTCAAGTATTCTAAGACTCTTTGAGAGCAAAAAAATATGAAGTGAACCAATTGTCTGACTAGATAAGTTAGAAATGCTAAATTTATGTGTACCGTATAATAATATATAAGGTATATGATATATTTATAGCATTTTTAAGCTTTGTGCACATTAATTTTTGTTTTGCACACCTTTTGTACACATAAATTTATAGTTGTGTACACATTTGTACATCTAAATTTCATGGTGTGCACTTTTGTACAACTAAATTTCATGTTCTATACACCTAAGTTTCATTTTCTGTATACCTTTGTAAACCTGAACTTTAGATGTACAAAAGGTGTACAACATAAAATTTTGGTGTAGAAATGTGTATACAACCTGAAATTTATATGTACAAAAGGCGTACAACATAAAATTTTGGTGTACAAGTTGTACACAACCATAAATTTAGGTGTAAAAGGTGTACACAACTTGAAATTTAGGTGTATAAAGGTGTACACAACTTGAAATATAGGTGTACACAACCATAAATTTATGTGTACAAAGCTTAGAAAGGCTAAAAATATGTCATATACATATATAATGTTTATGATATATTTATGAGTACCGTATAATATATAATATATATGCTATTGTTTCTTCAACATTAGTCAATTAACTATATTCATTATATAATATTATTGTTTCTTCAACATTAGTCAATTAACTATATTCACATAATTCTATAGTCAATCAACATTAGTTAAAGTGTTCAAAGATGTTGTTTCTTTGACATTAGTCAATTAACTATATTCACTATATAATGTTATCGTTTCAACATTAGTCAATTAACTATATTCACTATATATGATATATTTATAGCATTTTTAATCTTTGTACACATTAATTTTATGTTATACACCTTTTGTACAAATAAATTTAAGGTTGTGTACACCTTTATACACCTAAATTTCATATCATGTACACCTTTTGTACACATAAGTTTCATTTTCTGTATACCTTAGTAAACTTGAACTTTAGGTGTATGGCAAAAAATTTTGGTGCAGAAAGGTGTACACAACCTGAAATTTATGTGTACAAAAGGTGTACAACATAAAAATTTGGTGTACAAAGTATACACAACCATAAATTTAGGTGTACGAGGTGTACACAACCTAAAATTTAGGTGTATAAAGATGTACATAACTTGAAATGTAGGTGTACAAAAGGTGCGCAATATAGAATTTTGATGTACAAAGGTGTATACAACCATAAATTTATGTGTATAAAACTTAGAAATGCTATAAATATGTCATATACATATATAATGTATATGATATATTTATGTGTACCGTATAATATATAATGTATATGCTATTGTTTCTTCAACATTAGTTATTTAACTATATTCACTATATAATGCTATTGTTTCTTCAACATTAGTCAATTAACTATATTCATTATATAATGCTAGTATTTCTTTAACATTAGTCAATTAATTATATTCACTATATAATGCTATTATTTCTTCAACATTAGTCAATTAACTATATCCACTATATAATACTATAGTCAATCAACATTAGTTAAAGTGTAAATAAATACCAATTATATAGTATTTAATTAATTTAATAATTTATTCGACATTATTAACATACCAATTACCAAACAAACTTATATAAAAGAAAATTAGGCATCTCTAATTAATTTAATTGTTGATGCTTCATGTCTAACTTTAATTAAGCTATCTCTAATTTAATTTTGTGAGAGTTTTCTTTTTTGTTGGTTCAAGATATTATGATATTCTTTTTTCTCTAGATATTTTCAAAACTCTATTAAAATAAATTTTAAAAACAATAAA
>CAODLS011135479.1:0-32231 GCA_948243855.1 Flueggea neowawraea
ACTGAAAAAAATCGGATGAAAAATGTAGTTGCTCAAATGTACTCCCTAAACTAACCAGAGAATTGAGGGAGAGATGACATAAAAGCAACACAACCACTATTGCTTCAAGGGAACGAGTCAAGTGGGAACAGATCATAATCCACACCGACCAGATGACGAAGCAATTCGAACCAAAAATTTTGGGTTCAAATCTCGTCCGCAGGGACTATCAAAACAAAATATAGAAGATATACGATGTCGTTCCCCGACGTCCAAATGCTGTACCAACACAGCTCTGGATAGCGAGGGGAACAATTTCTTGGCTTCAACTAAGAACTCAAACCAATCATAAACGGATTAAGCTTAAAAGATAAAGGGATCTGAAGCCTTTCGTTGAAATTTTTAGCATAAAAAGTTAGATTAGAGAGGTTTCAGAATGAACTCAGTCCCTTAGATGTTCAAAAAGAGTTGCGATCATCGCCGCAAATCATTACAGGTCTGTAGGACCTATTACTGTTCATACCGAAATACTCAAAATTAAAAATTCATGAGATAATCCAATCTCATAAAAAAAAACATAAGAACCAGTAAATCAACCAAATCATTCAACTATCTAAGATCATATAGAAAACTGTCAATAACAAACAATTTTCTTTTCTTTCAATGCATACAAAAATAAGTAATTGCCGCTAATGAGATTGATAAAAAAAAAATCACAGCATCATGAAGCGAGAAATACCATTCGGTTGTTAAATAGAAGCAATTAGAGCTCGAATCGTACATGGACAAGCAGCGGAAAGAAGAGCATGATTGAGGAATGGGAAACCATAGCTGGTCTTGGTATTTATAACAGTTGTAGCCTTGTAGGCAGCTGCGGCGGGCGAGAGATAGTTGAAGGGTGAGTTTAGGGTTTCACATTCCCCGTGCAAATCGCAACGTTTGCAGTATAAGTAGGTCTTTTTATTGACAATTATACGCCGATCCCTCATATTTTGTATAATTAACGATTTAGTACTTTTCTTTTCGGAATGTCGCGAATTCTAGGTCCATTAAATTTAAGTCTATTTAGTTATCAAACAAACATAAAGACCATTTTACCCTAACACCATTTACTACTCATTTTCTCATAATTTTCTCTCCATCTCTCTTTTTTACAATCCCTTTTGCCTAAAATAACCCACATTATTAGAAACAATCGTCAATTTGTCGCGCATACACCACTCTAATAGAACCTTCAGTTAAGCCATCATCGCTCCTTAATTGTCTCAACTGATCTTCCTTTCCCCCGACCCATCTTATCACAACCACCAATCTAAACTCCTTCAAACACAGAAGTCAACTACATGTTCTAAACCAATACCAAATCCTCAAATCTAAAATTCCTAAACCCGTAATCCCATAACCAAATCTCTAACTTTGTTTTCTCTCTAAATTCTAAACCCACACACCCACACCTTAGTATTGTTCCTGGTTTTAAAATCAAACACCCGATTTGTTCTAAAATGACGAGGCCGACAAATTTAAAAAGTTTAGTTACACCCATCCCAAAAGACTGCAAAAAATATTGATACAACATGTTAATATATAAGTTAGATGCATAACTATGCAAACCATTCAATCCACTTTAAAGACGTTCAGGCCCGCCCTTAGGGGTAGGCCACTAAGGCTTATGTCACGACCCAGGAACATGAAAATCATCTCCCACTCTTTCCAGAAATCATCGAAGCCACCCCACAGTCCAACAAATTTGATTTCCACCAACATATATTAACATATATCAATCCAACATCACCTTCACTTATTCTCATTGTTCCCCACCCCTATCTCCATCAAAATCAACCTAAAACAAGCTAAAATCCCTACTGAAATGGTTCTCAAACCGAGCATACAGTCATGAAACAAAATCAATAAAACAGAAGCTAAGTATTGACAGCATAAAGGAAAGAAGAAATGAAGAGAGAAGGTGTGTTCTTACCTTGGTTCAATGAAGAAAACGGATGTAAGATAGAGAAATGTGAAGAGAGGAATGAAGAATATATGCAGGAGTGAAGAACTGAAGAAAAAAATAAGAAACAAAGCTTATATGGGCAGTGGAATTGGCATGCGAAGTTTGGAGAAAAACAAAAAAATGGGTGGTTTGGGCGGTGTGATTTGAAAGGGAACCAGGAGAAACAACGTCGCTTCATGTGAGAGTTGCTGGACAGGACACGGACGACATGCGGAGGCGACGAACGATTTCCCTTTCGACCAGACGATATGTCGTTTCCGTTTGCTTTGTTGCACAGAAATCACAAACGACCAATAAGGCACGCAAACGACCAGTCACTCTTTCTTTCTTAGTAATCCGGCTTTGATTTCAATTTTTCACCAATTTCTACCTAATTAATCACTCTAATCACTTCAAAATTTTCATTAATCACCCAATTAACATTTAAAATAAAATTTCTAATTTTCCAACATTAATAATTATTTTCTAAATTAATTAGAAAATAAATATAATTAATTAAAAAATACTTAGAAAATAACTAAATTAATTTCCAAAATACCATTTGCTGAAAGCTACTAAGATCATACTAAAACTCTGCCATACCCAAGCAAAGCTCGCAAACATGCAAAAATGTAATACGAAAACGAAGGAAATACAAAAACAAAACTTAAACTCACTGACCTATGAATCAGCAAAGTCGAACAGGTGCAGATACCTGTGTTGCATCTCATCCTCGGCCTCCCAAGTGGCCTCCTCACTACAGTGATGTCTCCAAATCAATTTCACTGAAGCAATTTTCTTTGTTCTGGAGTTTCTTGACCTGTCAGTCAATAATCCTCACAGGAACCTTATCATAAGACAAATTAGGTCAAGCCTCGATAGACTGTTGTGCCAAAACATGGGATGGATCAGAGACATACTTCCCCAGAAGTGAAATATGAAACACTAGGTGAACAAAAAAAAACTGATGCAGTAATGCCAACTCATAAGCAACGGCCCCAACTTGACCAATAATCTCAAAAGGAATAATGAATCTCGGGCTCAACTTGACCATCTTCCCAATTCTCATAACACCTTTCATAGGTGATACTTCAAGGAATACATGGTCTCCTACCTCAAACTCTAAATGTTTACGCTTCAGGTCAGCATAACTCTTCTGACGGCTGTGAGCAGACTGAATCTATTATTGAATCAACCTAGCCTTCACAGTGGTCTTCAAAATAAGATTCGACCCCAATGGCTCTCCCTTACGAGCCTCGACCCAACACAAAGGAGATCTACACTTCCTACCATATAAAGCCTCATAAGACGCAATCTTGATGCTCGAGTGGTACGAGTTGTTATAAACAAACTCTACCAATGGCAAATGGAAATCCAACTGCCAAAAAAATTCACAGCACACGCTCTCAACATATCCTTCAAAGTATGAATCGTACGCTCAGGCTGACCATCAATCTGTGGATGAAAAGCAATACTAAAGGCCAATCGAGTACCCAACTCGTCCTGAAGTTTACCCCAAAACTGTGATGTAAATTAAGGTCCTCTTTCATACACTATAGAGATCGGAACACCATGTAAACATACAATCCTCTTAATGTACAACTTCGTAAGTCGTGTCACTCCGTAATTCATCTTGACAGGTAAAAAGTGTGCAGACTTGGTCAATCAATCCACGATGACTGAAATGGAATCGTATCCTGACAATGTCTTTGGTAATCCCGCTACAAAATCCATTGTGATACGATCCACTTCCAATCTAGAAGAGGCATCTGCTGTAATAAACTAGAAGGACGTTGGTGCTCAAACTTTACCTACTTACAGGTCAAACATCGACTGACAAACTCAACTATGTCCTTCTTCATCACTGACCACTAATAAGACTCTCGAAGGTTTTGGTACATCTTAATATACGCCGGGTGAACAGAATATGCAGAACTATGACCATCAGTCATAATCTCCTTGCGTAATCCATCAAATGATGGTACACACAACCTCAAACTGAACCAAAGGACTTCTGAATCATCAGCACTGAAGCCCGACACTTTGGACGATTTGACTTTCTCAATCAAACTCTGAATTTCGGTATCCTCCTTCTGAGCCTCTCAGATCCGATCCAACAAAATAGGTCTCACCTGGATGTGACCAAGCAATGCTCTAGAATCATCAAACTGGAGTACAACTTCACTCCTCATCAGACTCTGCCAATCTGACACTGTTGGTCATCACTCGACTGCGATGTGAGCTAAACTCTCAATCGACTTCCTGCTCAAAGCATCAGCAACCACGTTAGCCTTGTCATAATGATATGATATGGTGCAATCATAATCCTTAAATAACTTTAGCCAATGTCTTTGCCTCAAGTTCAAGTCTCTCTACCCGAAAATGTACTTCAAGCTCTTATGATCCGTAAAGATCTCAAAAGTCTCTCAGTACAAATAATGTTTCCAAATCTTGGGCACAAACACTACGACTTCCAACTCTTGATCATGTCTCGGATAGTTCTATTCGTTCTTCTTGAGCTGTGTTGATGCATATGCAATCACCTTGCCATGTTGCATCAATACACAACCTAGTCCAACTCTCGATAATCATAGTACACCACAAAACCTCCAGAACCCGACGATAAAATCAACACTGGTGCACTCGTCAAAAGTTCCTTCAAATTTTGAAAACTATCCTCACATTTGTTAAACCAAAAAAAAACTTAACTCATTTCTGAGTCAATCGAGTCACAGGAGCTGATATCCTAGAAAAGTCTTGGATGAACCTCTAATAGTACTTGGCCAAATCCAGAAAACACTAAATCTACGTAGCTGTCATAGGCCTCTCCCAATGGAATACAACCTCTACCTTCTTCGGATCAACCAAAATACCATCTCTCGACACCACGTGTCCGAGAAATGCCACATGCTCATGCTAGAATTCACACTTAGAGAACTTAGCGTAAAGCTGATGTTATCTCAAAGTCTATAAGACTGACCTCATGTGATCCTCGTGCTCTTCCCTACTCCTCAAGTAGATCAAATGTCATCGATGAAGAAAATCACAAACCGATCTAGATATGGCCTAAACACATTGTTCATCCATTCCATAAATGTCGCAGGGGCATTCATCAACGCAAATGACATCACCAAAAACTCATAATGCCTGTATCTAATCCAAAATGCGGTCTTCAGAATGTCCTCACCTTTAATCCTCAATTGATGATATCCCGACCTCAAGTCAATCTTAAAAAATCACTGTGTGTCGTGCAACTGGTCAAACAGGTCATCTATCCTCGAAAGTGGATATCAGTTCTTCACTGTTATCTTACTCAACTGTCGGTAATCGATGCACAGAAGAAGGCTACCATCCTTCTTCTTTACAAACAAATCTGGCGCACCCCAAGTTAAAACGCTCAGTCGAACAAATCTCTTGTCTAATAACTCTATCAATTGAGCCTCTAACTCCTTCAATTCTGTTGGCACCATCCAATACGGTGGAATCGATATCGGATCGATACCAGGCTGTAACTCTATAGCGAACTCGATCTTCCGATCTGGTGCAAGTCCTGGTAACTCATCAGAAAACACATCAGAAAACTCTCAAACCACTGGTACATCTCTAACTCTCAACTCTGGTCTCTCCGAATCAACCAACACAAAGGCCAAATATGTCTCACATCCTCAAAGGATCATCTTTTCTGCCCTAATAGGTGATACATAACTCCATATCATGCTATCCCGCTCACCCTGATAACAGAAATCAATCTGAACAGGCTATTGAAAGCATACTCTCTTCGTAAAATAGTCTAGGGTAGCATGCCAAATCGATATCCAATCCATACCGAGTATGACGTCAAACTCTCTAACATCTAACATGATTAGATCAGCTATCAGTTCATGCTTATCAATGGCAATCATGCAACCCTTAACCACTAATTCGATCAAAATGTTGATGCCCAAAGGCGACAATACTTCTAATAATTTATCTAATGGAGTCAACACTATTCGTGAATGCTCAAAAAAATATGGAGTGATGAATGAATGCGATGCACCCGTATCAAATAATACATAAGCAGAAGTACCATAAATAGAAAGCATACCAGTAAATGCAACATTGGAGGTTTGTACCTCCTGATGGGTCAAATGGTACACACGAGACTGCCATTCTATGGCAGAATTACTCTGTCGGGCACGTCTACTGTCTGTACCCTGTCCAATCTGGTGTTGGCTCTCAAAGCATGTCGTGCCTCTACCTGCACCTTTACCAGCTCCAGTGCTAGCAATGCATGTACCTCCGACAACTGATTGCACTATCTATGATCCTGTACTACGTCTCACGGGACAATCATCCACCTTGAGTCCCAATTGCTTGCAATGAAAATAGAGACATGTCGCTTTGTTACAAACTCTTAGGTGTCTCTTTTCACAATTCTCACAAGGTGGAAGCAAACCTCTGAAACTCTGACCTTCAGCATGCCCAGTTGGCTATGCCACACTAGCACTCTGAGAACTTTGTCCCCATCTATGACCTCTAGAGTAATGCCTACGCCTCTGTTCAGGCTGACTACTCTGTCCTCGACCCTGCTAGCCTTCAGATGTACCCTCTATCTTAGCCCTCTTGGGCTCCCTCGGACATCTCTAATCCTAATACTTCATACCTCTTGCAGCCTCTGCAATCTGCGATACGATATGCAAGTTATGAGTCTCCACTACTCTACTAATCCTAAGAAATAACCCATTTATAAACTTCCTTGCCAACTCCTCGCTCCTGGCATCGAGTGGGGCATACCGATTCTATACTCTGAACTGGTCATCATACTCTGTTGCTGAAATACCTGACTGCTACTCAAACTCACTAAACTGGTATACCATCTTATCCCTCACCGTCCGGGGAAGAATAGACAAAGTGAACTCATTCTTAAACTCATCCTAAGAAGCAATTCTACCTGATCCCATGCCCTGCCACCATCTAGCAGCTCGGCCATCCAGAAAAAATATGGCAAGTCTGATCCTCGTAGCATGATCAATGAGCTTCATCACATCAAAACATTGCTCAACCAAGAAAGTGAAATTTTGGGGATCCTCTCTCATCGCGTCAGTAAATCTAGGCAGATTGAGCTTCAAGAACCTGGTAATACGAGACTCAACGTCTGTCAATGGTGTTGTTAGAGCTATGACAGGTGCTGGTGCAATAGCTGCCTCAGGTTGAGGTGGAGGAATTGTTGTCTCAACCACCGGCAGAACCGGCTAGCCTTCGGTAGTCTGTCCGGCTAACAAAGCCTCTGCTCAAATAAGAACCTGGGTAAATAGCTCAAATGCATCATCGAACCCGCTGGCCATGGCTCTTGTTGAGGCTGAGGTGCTGAGACCTCTGGCAAACTATGTGCATCATGCTGGTCATGCTTATCAGCAACAGAATGAGAGATGGCCTCATAAGGAATGCGTCTAGGCCTCCAGCGGCCTCTACCGCGAGCCTCTTCCATGACGTCCATCCATATCTACATGCAATCAAACAAAATTGTATATGCAAAGTCAATGCAATTGCTCACCACAATACCAACTCAAAGCTCAAGGGGTATACAGAAGCAAATCAAATTGACACGATTAAGGATACCTATGCTCCACACCGACCCCACAATTATGAAACCTTTGTCTCTGATACTACCTTTGTCACAACCCAAGAACATGAAAATCATCTCCCACTCTTTCCAGAAATCATCGAAGCCACCCCACAGTCCCACAAATTTGATTTCCACCAACACATATTAACACATATCAATCCAACATCACCTTCACTTACTCTCATTGTTTCCCACCCCTATCTCCATCAAAATCAAACTAAAACAAGCTAAAATCCCTACTGAAATGGTTCTCAAACCGAAAATACAGTCATGAAACAAAATCAATAAAACAAAAGCTAAGTATTGACAGTATAAAGGAAGAAGAAATGAAGAGAGAAGGTGTGTTCTTACCTTGGTTCAATGAAGAAAATGGATGAAAGATAGACAAATAAGAAAAAGAGCTTAATATGTGTTGGTGGAAATCAAATTTGTGGGACTGTGGGGTGGCTTCGATGATTTTTGGAATGTTTGGGAGAGGATTTTCATGTTCCTGCATTGTTGGAAGACAAAATGATGATGATTGATTGGTTAAAAATGGGTGGTTACGGTTTGGTATTTTTAGGGACCATTTGGTGTGTTTTGTGGGTAAAAGGACCAAAACTGATATTGTCCATAATTCTGGAATTTTATTTAGGGATTGAACTTGATATTTTACAAGTTGGATCAGATTTGTAATTTTTAGGAAGTTTGGATAAATTTATAGTTTTTGAGAAATTAAAAATAATTTTGTAATTTTAGAAAAGTTGAGGATTTAAAAATAAATTTATATTACTTGGAGGACTTAGTTATGTATTTTGAAAAAGGTTTAAGGACTTAGTTGACATGTCTCAGGGGACTTAAACATTATTTTATATTAGTCGGGACCAATCTGTAATTTTATGTAGATTTTGAATTTTGGATTAAGAATGATAGAATATCATTTGAAATATATTTTTGGGATCTTTTGAGGGTTCGAGTTTGTGTTTCCATTGCATAGCATTATGGAACTGCCATTATACCGCATTTCGATTTGTCTATGATATATCTGTAGATATATATTTGTTTATTCATCTTCTTGTTCCTATCAACAAGACCAGCCACCGACGAGTGGGGCTTAACTGACGTGTGTGCTTGGATTTCTAAGTGAGTGAATAGTAGCTCCAAACATATAGACTGTGTCTCGAGACTACTATTATTTTTGTTATGTTGAACATACTATTTTGAATATGGACTAATCCAAAGATTGACTAATGATTAAACTGGTTATGTGTTTAATAATCAATATTGTTTTTTGAACTGAAATATATGTGTTATATAACTTCTTATCAATTTTGATGCTAATCGCATGCTATGATTTTATACTATGTAAAAGCATAATATGATTTGGTTTTCTAATATGGGGCATCCGTGCTACGGGTAGTAGTAGTACTAGTAGTCTTTGGTATACTAATGATTTGAGAAATTCCAACTACTAGGGATGCCCATAGTCATGTGTTCTGATCCAACACATGATGTGTTAGTGATTAGTGGCAGAGTCCACATCACATATGTTATAGTGCCAGATGCACACATTTGATATGGTCTCATATTTACGATATATGTTTTGATTCTGAAAATATATTCGATATGCTTTTCGTGCTCGCTATTTGCTTTGTTTGCGAATGTTTTGGAAAATAATTTTCGAACGTTACTACGTTTTAGCATATGTGTGTGTGTGTGTGTGTGTGTATATATATATATATATATATATATATATATATTTGTTTACCTATATTGCATGTGGTAGTTTTGAACTGTTTTCAAAACAATCTTTGTGAGGTACGTATGAGGTAGTCTGGAGTGTTATTCCTCATTGGGCCATGACCCCCTTTATTTTCTTGTCTATGTTGATTCTTATATTTCAGGTTCACAGATTTTGGCTTCGACAACTGTTCTGCATTTTTGATTACCAGTGAAGTGTCTATTGGTTAGTGATACCCTTTTTATCCGGGCTCTTCTTTTGTATTGTTAGAGCTCTGCACCGGTATGCTGTTGGGTTATGGGATTACCACGTTGGCTTTTGATATGTTTACACTAATATTATTTTGACATATCTATATAGATATATGTATATTTGATTTCATATAAATTTATTTTATATCTCGTTCGTTTTTTTGATAATTAAATGTTTTAATAAATGTTTCGATAATTAAATAATTCAGATGGTATGTTCTGATCTTTGAGACTTCTGCAAGTTGGGCCGAGCTCCTATAAACAATATGTCTTGTACACCGATCTCGGCTCGATTTTGGATCGTGACAGCTTATGCCTAGGTCCTATAAAAAATAGGAGCTTCATAGTGCTAAGATAAACTGTTTTATACAGAAAAAAGTTTGGGGCCTTGAGAAATTGACAGAATACTAAAAGGCCTTAAGAGTAAAAAAGGGGGTCCGCAACATTCTTTACCTTACGTAAAAGCCATGGGTTTGTGGCTACCACTCGTTCGAAATAGAAAAAATATTTCTGTAGTGTCTCCAGTCTCCACTTTACTAAGCTTTTTCGTATCAACATCATTTTTTTCTGTTTTGTAGTCTCCTATTTATTATATTCTTTTCACACCTTAATCTTCAATTATTATATATTCACCAAAAATTTTAACTGGTATATATTTTATTCTAACTTGGAATTTAATCTCCAAGACGGTTAGCATTTCTTATTTTTAATATATAATTTAAGATTTTTTATTTATTATTTTATTAGTTTACTTTTAGGATTTTGGATTAATCAAAATGATATATTATTTCACAAATCATATACAATGATTATGCAAACATAACCATATAATTAATACAAGTCATATATTGTAACACCTCGCCCAATTTTCAATTATAATTTCGACTTCTGAGATGATGATTTTGGTATTCTAATCCTTGTGTGGGACCAAAGAGTGATTAGAGCTGAGATTTTCCTAAGTTTGGATGTAAATAAGCTATAGGAATGAAGAAACTTACTTACCTATGTTGGAACTACATCTAACGTGTTGAGTTTAGTTTTGATGATGATGACAACAAAACATCCATGAAAGATGTTTGGAATCAATAGAAGAAGATATTGCATGAAAAGAAGACAAACATCTATTGAAGAAATATGATGCAAAGGAACGGATAATACAAGTTACGCACACAACCCACTTATTACGCACAAAAAAGTGTGGAGATGGTCTGATGATCAAACTATGACAAAGAACAAAGCTGTCTCAATGAACATCAGAAGAATTGTGTATGCAAGCCACAATTACGCAAGCAATGTATGTCTGAAATTACAACGGGCATATCAGAGTTGATTGACGCATCAGGTATTATTTTTTAATCAACTCATCATTGCCACGTGATGGTTTCCACTGAAAACGCGCAAGAGCCACGTGATCACTGCGCACCTTACCAATGTGTTGCGCGCATAAAGAAATTGTACAAGAATGTATGGAAGGAAAAAATACATAGATACGCACACAATGAGAAGGCGTTACACATGCAGTAGACATGTTACGCACGCAACGACCTCTAGCAAAAAAGATGAAAGTTGAATCATTTTCCACAACAACTAGAAATCATTGCACAACGTCTCTATGCTCCTTACAACGGTAATATGGACGTTATTTGGCTATAAATAGGCCATTAAAATAGAAGAACAAGACACCCCTTGCATTACTCTTGTTAAAATTTTTCTTGTTCTCATTCTTGATCAATTTCGGTTTTGTGATATATTTTTACACACTCACCTTTGTTCTTATCACTTGAAAACACGATAGAGGTGGTGTGAACATCATTGTATTGAGTTAAAACTTAGAATGTTACATTCTTGTATGAGTGGTGTCTAGGTTGCTAGTTAGCCTATAAAGCCAAAAGGTATTCAGGTTTGCTAGTTGAACCCGTAAAAACTAATGTATTGTAAAGTTCTCTAACTGAGCCTGTAAAAGCTAGAAGGTATTCAAGTTTGCTAGTTGAGCTAAAAAAAACTAGTGGTGTAAGGTTTGCTAGAAAATTAGTGGTATAAGGTTTACTAGTTGAGCCCGCAAAAACTAGTGGTGTAAAGATTCCTTGTGATCTCGTAAAACAAGGGGAATTGGATTTCCTCCGTCCGACAAGTGAGGACACTAGTGGATTTGAATTCTTGAGCGAGGCTCAAGAAGTGGACGTAGGTCCAGAAGGATATATATATATATATATATATATGTGCGATATTTTTAGAAAAGTTTTTAAAATTGTTTGTGTGAGGACCTGGAGTAGCTTTAGTATGTTGTCCCTCACTGAGTATTCTCACTCTCTTTCGCGGCTTTAACATTTCAGGTTACGTTGGTGTTAGTTTCTATCCGACATTCCTCTCTCAATGAGGCATTACCATACAACTCGTGAGTGCCCTTTTATTCGGTCTCTATGAAACTATTATATTAAATGCTCCACATCGAGAAATTTGTGGGATTAATGGGTGTAATTAATAATGTTATGGATCAAACTTACTTACAACTATTTTCTTATCTATTTGAGTATGATGACGATGTTTTGTAAAATATGAGCTTTCAATAATTATATGAAGTAAAAATGAATTGGGTAGAATCTTCTGATCATCATAGGCTTATGAGAGATGGGTCTGACACACGGTTCAGTTCACCTTGTATGCCATGTAAAGTGAGAATACTCAGTGAGAGACAACATACTAAACCAACTCCAGATCCTTACATAAACAATTTTGAAAACCTTTATATATATATATATATATATATATATATATATATATATATATATATCGATCTTCCTCGACCTAAGTCCACTTCTCGAGTCTCGCTCAAGAATTCAAATCCACTAGCATCCTCACTTGCGGGACAGAGGAAAGCCTTTATACAATTCCCCTTATTTTACAAGATCACAAGGAACCTTTATGCACACACACTCTCCCCTAATCTGCCACTCTTCCTCTCCCTTTGCCCGCTCTCTCCGTCGACGCTCTGTTGATGTCACTCTCGCCCCCCTCTCTGTCCTAATGACGCTCTCTCTCACCTAGCTCTCTGTCCCGTCGTCGCTCTCTGTCGCCTCGCCCTCTATCCGCTGACGTGCTCTCTTGGCCCGCACTCTCTCTGTCGACGCTCTGTCTCTTTGATCTATTTTTTGATTGTTTATTTACTTGGTTAGAAATGAAAAGTGATAGCAATTTTTTTTTGTTTTTGTTTCAGTAGTTGGATTTCATGGATTCTGAAAAGCTTTCCAACGATGTGGCTAGCAGGAAGTAGCAGCGCCGCTCGCCGGCAAGTGGCCATTCCGCCTCTGATGGTTAGTTTCTGCTTTTGTTACTGTTGTGATTTGACTAATTTAATTTTGAGGGTCGTTTTAGTGATATTGTTGTGTCAGTGTGTTACTCTGAATTTCTATCTGATGAATTTGTTTTGGGGTAGCATCAGATGGTTATTGTTTTTTTGGGTTGAAATGGAGGATTCGGTATCGAGGAGTATACTTTGGTCAACTGTGGAATTGGGTTGAAAGCAATTTTTATGCCAATTATTTCGGTGGTGATTTTTATGATTAAATTTTGGGCGGGGATTTAGCATTGAGAATCATAATTTGGGCAGTTCCTGACTTAAAAGTAGGGCTGCCAATTTTTGACACGACAATACGATTTTGTGAGATGACACGACATGATACGATTGACACAAATTCAAATTTTGTAATGTTTATGTCTTATATAATGATTTTTGATATATAAATGGCATGACATTATTATAACACGATAATACGAATTGATACCCCTAATTGAAAGAGGAGCCATTTCAACGAGTATAAATAATAATGTTGTTCTTGGTTGAATTTATGGGGTTTATCATTGAGAAATATTGTTTGGGTTATTTCTGGCAGTTCACGAGTTGAAAAAAGAGGAACCAATTCACAATTTCGATTTTGGAGTTAGTTGCCTTCTTGAAAATATCCCTGCAGCTATCCTTTTATTATTACTCATTAACCTGTGGTGAATCAGCATATAACATATTAAATTACTTTTTTTTAGTAACAACACAGAATTAATTTGCTTGTTATTTTTTTTAGTTACTCAAATTGGATCCTGATTACTACAATTGGGAACAATATTTCTAGTTTTTTCTTATTGGTTTAATGTGACTTTTCTTTTTCAACTCCAGGAGTTGAGGCCAGATGATTCAATTCCAGGCTTGTTATGATGAAAAAAAAGGTGGTTTTGTTGTTGGCTTATCAAATAAGTGTCCTTTTTTTCATTGTTTGGACCACCAATTACAGACTTGCATGTTTGTTTTTGGAGAAAATTTATTGGAAATGAATTATTGAGTTAATATAAAAATCTAGAGTAAATTGTCTCTTTATATTAAAAAAATGTTCTTGCTATCAATAGGTACATCGATTTAGATACAATTGTAGATATGGTTTTGTCGACATGTTTTCCTGGCTTGATGTGGCTGCTATTGCTGTATGATTCCTACACTATAACCCCTGTTAAAATAATAGCATGTTTATGGGACTGATAACATATTTATTAATTTTTTTATTAGCTAAAGCCTAATCGGAAGATATTGAGGAAGAAGAATATTAAGTGGTACAATAATATCGTTCATGCAACTGAAAAAGGAGTTCATGGCACAAAAGTATTACCAGCCGAGCCACGCTATGATCACCTCTACCTCACATATCGAAGTCCGACGAGAAGGCCAATTAGATAAGTTTATGTAGTTATTTTATTTTGGAATTCATAAATATTAAATATTTTAAATGTATTTTAACATTAAAATATTAAATATATTTGCAAATTAATTAAGATGTTAAATATTTTCATTTATTTTTTTTCATTTTATTAAATAAATTAATAATATTAAATAATAATAAATACAAAAAATATAAAATCAAAAATAAATACAAAATTATTTTTGTGACGAATTTCGACGCAAATTGTTTCCAATGAAAACGTTGTGACAAAATTCATATAAAAAATTTGCGATGAAATTCGTCGCAAAACGTCGCGACAAAATTCGTTGCAAAGTTGTTGGTTGACTTTTCCCCAATGTTGCGACGAAAAGTTGACCACGAAATTTGTTGCAAAAAAATTTTGCGACGATGTATTTTGCGACGAACAATTTGTCGCAACAGTAGTGTTGCGACGAAAATCCATGGTTTGCGACAAAATTGTTTCGTCGCAATTTGGACTTTTTTTTGTAGTGAATGGTAACCTGAAATAAAATAATTTTTGTGCTTTATATGAGTGACAACTCAATTAGCATAAACCATCATAGATTAAACTCAAGCAAACACAAGCATTTATTGAATAATTGATTAACTATGCCATACGAACATATGCACATGACATTGTATTTCTTTTTATATGTTGTGACCAAACAAGCCATGCTGGATGGCCAACACCGTTTGAAAATTGACTCGAAGATCTCCTGTATACGTGTTTGGGCCATTCAACTTAGATTTTCAGGTGAGTGGAATGAAAACTTCAGACACATAGGTTATGTCTTCTAACTTATACATTTTTGTTGTGCTAAGACTATAGCATGTAATCTGGAATAATGTAAAGGATCAGAAATCCTAAAATTTAGTCTACGTGAGGACTTGTTTGATATGAACTTGGTTTTCTGAAATTTCTTGGAATTTCGGTAAATCACAAAACTTGTCTTGTAAAAATATTTGAACTATGAAGTATGACTAATATTTTGATTATGGAATTTTGATGGTTTTAAAATAAATATCAAAATTGATATTCATATTGGTTTTGTTAATAACCACTATGTTTTGGATTTTGAAATTTTGTTTGAAATAAAATTTTTGCTGATACGAGTATTCGACTTGTAAGAAATAAAAATGTTTTGTTTCTTCAAAATGAAAATTCTACAAAATTTGTACTTCTATGAAATAAAGGTTATTTATTTTGTTGCCTTCGATTTATGAAATCGGTTTTGTATGATTTGACAGTGGTGTAACCGCTACTATGTATTTGATGATGGATTTATATTTTCTGTAAATATACGATTTAATTATGATGACTTGGGACAACTCAGTTACGGGAGTTAACCGTGATCTTTGGTATCAATGATATGAGAACTCCCAGCTATTAGGGATGTTGGTAGCCATGTGCCTCGGCCCGACACGTGATATGATATTGATTAGTGGCAGAGTCAACGTACATGACCAGTGGTGAGAGACCACATATGACCTCGTGGCAGAGTCTACGTTGGCCTTGATATGTAGTCCTATGTTAGATTGATTTTGAAATGATAAGATTTAAAACAAATATTTTGATATTTGTGTTATATGATTTAAAACCAAATATTTCAATATTGGTTTTATATGATTTGGAAACCAAAAGTTTTGATAGAGTATTTGATTCGAAAACAAATATGTCGATATTTTTGCTTCATGATTTATATGATTTGAAACCGAAAGTCTTGCTATTGAATGCCTGATTTGAAAACAAATATTTCAATATTGACACTTCATGATTTGAAAAGAAATATCTTGGTAAATTACGATTACGACCTTTCAAAGAATATTTGGAAATTTGCGTTCTTGATTTGAAATTAAAGGCCTTGTCAATTAACGTTTGTTGCTTTTCATGATTGCGAACGATTTCGAAATGAATTTCGAAACTACTACTTTGTACTTCGCGTATATACGTATATAGACTTATATCTACATGTGATATTTTCAAACGGTTTTCAAATGGTTTGTGTGATGCCCCGTGCCGCTCTGGAGTGTTGTTTCCTCACTAGGGTTGTTACTCTTTCTTTTATGTCCATTTTTTTATATACATACTTGCAGGTGATATTGGTTGGTTGCGGTCTCTCGGCATTCAACACCTGGTGAGGTTTTCTGCATTTGCAGTCAGTGCCCTTTCGTTCCAGCTCATTATTAGTACTTTGTTAGTTGCTTTACATCGGTTTACTTGTGGGTTTATGTTTTGTAAACTTATTTGATATTTAATAATGATTTATTATTTATCGAATATTCTATAATATATATATATATATATAATATAATATAAACTTACATTTTAAACAAGTTTAGATTTCTACTTATTAAACCTTACAAATGGTTTTAATAAAGCTAGAAATGAATTCGTTAAGTTCTGTACTTTGAGGCTTGTGCCGAACGAGCCGGGCTTCCACAGATGGTTCGCCTCGTACGCAGGTCACGGGCCTATAATGGATCGTGACAAAGGTGGTATCAGAGCATTAGGTTTCATATTGTCTTGGTCGGTTGTGGATCCTAGGTATTTTTGATCGAGCCAGTTTGATTTGCCTCTGTATGCTCTTCTGATTGATATCGTGGTACTATGGCAATGGTCGACATTTGATTTGTGCATATGCATTCTGTTTGTCAATTTTATTCATGAATATGGACTAACGTTTGGAGTCGCTAGCTCGGGCCATCGTTGGGGCCGCTTATCATATTGTAGCGAACCTGAGGGATTGGCATAGTTATTTGGAGGTTGGGGCATCACCTCATTTGCCGTCGTCTCAGTGTGCCCGCAAACAGATGATTTGAGCGCATTTTGTATCAGATTTGAGGGATTCGCCTAGTCATTTGAACATTTGATCTATTTGGTGTTGGTGTCACATTTTGGCTTGTGCACTAATCGTCCTGAGATACTCTGAGTCGATAGGACTCTTGTTAGAGAAGATCCATTCGGTAAATTTGGTCTATGATCCCTTATTCTCTGAGGAGGATATGAATTGAGTTTGTGGTTCGAGATGTGGTAAATCTCTAAATTGATTCGAGATTAGTATGTCTGCAGTTGAGCTTGCATAAGGTGATTTGATGATACCTCAGTGAAATTTTGAGATTTGTTATGTTAAGTGAACAAGGAATTCATGCTGGTTTGGAATCGAATTGCTGTTGCGTTTGACTCATTTATAATTTGGAAAATTTGAGAGACTTGATGAAACGTCTGATTTGTTATTAGCTGGCAATAATTAATAAAGCCAATTTGAGATTTGATACGTCGCGTGAACGAAGAATTCATGCTATGTGAGACCGAAATTATGATATTTTCGGATTTTGGTATTTGGGGAATTTTAGAAATTTGGGAAATAAGATATTAATATTTGATCTGTTATTGATAATATTTTTGCAAGCCTAATTCGAGGTTCGATATCAGAAAATTAAATGGTACAATAAGACTGTTAAGCGCGAAGGAGCTTAACGATGTTGCTAAGTATGCTATGTTTTGGAAATAGAGGATTAGTCTGCCAATATAAGTGGTGATAAGTTTTTGAGATAATTTTGTGGTTTATTTGAGTCGGATTTGATGAGATCTGAGATTAGTCTTCTTAACATGTACGTTGTTTGGAGTCAATTTGAGTGAAACAGTACTTAGAGTACTTAAGGCTTTGTAATATTTAGACTATGGTTAATGGAACCATTTATGAATTTATTGTCGATATGAGAAGAGATTTACTATTTTTTTTTATAAAAACCGTAAAATTTAAGTTATTTTTAGCCATTAACTCCCAAATAAACTGTTCTCTTCTCTGTTTGGATGATTTGACGCATGACCTGAACCCATCGAAAGTTCTAAGGGCATCTCCAACAATGGGACTCATTTTGCATCCAAACGATTGCCACATCAGCTTTTCATTAACCTTTCTCCCATTGGATCTTTCTACTCCAATAGTTTTGACTCTTATTGGACTCTCGTATGGAACCCAATAATACTCAACTTTTCATTTAATTTTCTTTTACAATATGTACTATATAAAATACATTTTTCTACATAAATAATTAAATAATTTTATTTATTGAGAAATTATATATTTTACGAATAATACCATAAAATTTTTGTACACAAATATAAATAATTTTGAAATAAAAAATTAAGTTGTACTAAAAAAATAAAATTTACTACATAGATGTTGAACTATTACAAAGTTAGAGTAAATAACATTATAAAAAAATAATAATTGAAGGCATTTTCTCAAAAAAAAAACCAATAAATTATTCAAATGGAAAAAATAAAAATAATAATAAAAAAAGAAAAAAATAAATTTAATGCATTGCATTAGACATAGAATTTGAAATACTACAAATAAGAAACTCGTAATGATTACATAAAAATTAAATTGACATTAGAAATTAAATTATATTTGAAATTAAACATTGCATAAGAGACATAACAACTAAAATAAAAATACAAAAAAATTCTCATTAAATTGTACTAAAAAAATGCAATTTACTACATAAAAATTGAATTATTACAAAGTTAGTGTAAATAACATTATACAAAAATAATAATTGAAGGAATTTTCTCAAAAAAACCAATTAATTATTCAAATAAAAAACTAAAAAATTAATAAAAAATATATATTTTAAGAATAATATCAGAAAATTTTTCTACAAAAATAACACCTAAAATTAAAATTAAATCATACTTAAAACCAATTCATTATTCAAATAAAAACACTAAAAAAATTAAAAAAAATAATTTTTTTGTTATGGTGGGGCCCACTGTCAATAGGCCCCGCCTGTGAGGCAATCTTGCCTACTGTAGACTGCCCCACAAATGGGGGCTGACATGGGTTGCCTACAATAGGAACCCATGCTAACGCAGGACCAATGTTATTGATCGTGTGTAGGAGCCACCCTAAAAATTAGGACCTATTTAATTGTGAGAAGTAAAGACGATTATTTAAAAAAGTAGAAAATAAGATTTCAGTGTTTAGTTGTTTTCCATTTAAAGAAATTGAAAACTTGTTTTCATCTTTTTCCAATCAATCATATTAAATGAGAAAACAAGCTAAAATTAGACTTGTTGGTCCTCCTATGACCCGTTATAGGTAACACTCAGGCAATTACATGTTTTGCGTTGTAAGTTTTGAAATTGTAAATATATCCATCATTTTCTATTTACGTGCGTACTGGATCATATTTTTGTATTTGTAGTGCATATAAAAAATTAAAACGTACATTACAAACATATCTAGTAGTATAAAATATAAGTTGAATATCATTTGAATATAATAAGTATTTAATTATTTCTGTGATATTTTTCAATTGGTATTCAAAAGGTTTAAAAAAATATTTAATTAGTATTCAAAACTTCTCAAATAGTATTCAATTGGTATTCAAAAAAAAAATTAAAAAAATATTCAGCTGGTATTCAAAACTGTTTATAAATAGTATTCAATAAGTATTTAATCAGTTTTCAATTGATAATTAATAGTTAATCAACAAATATTCAAATGGTATTCATTTAATTTTCAATGGTATTTAATAGGTATTCAACAAGTTTAAAAAAAAAGTGTTCGAAGTATAGAATCAGAATTCAAAAAGTATTCAATAAGTTTTTAATTAATATTTAATTGGTTTTCGAAAATTATGGAAGTATTCGACTGGTATTTGATTAGTTCCCAATTAATAATCAAGAAGTATATTTGTGTTTTTTTTTTCTTTAAGCTATAAAAACATTAAAATGAGAATACGGATCCATTTATAATTTTCCTAAACTAGAGAGATTTATAGTGAAGTTTACAAAATGGCTGCTTGTTGCAGCACCTAGGGTTCTTTGCCACCATGCCTCTGGATGCCAACCACGCCCGATGGAGATCGTCGATCTCTAACAGGCTGTGCACAACAGGGATCGACGTGGCGGAGATCGCGATCTTGAGGATAGTGACAGAAAATATTGCCGGGACCGTGTAATTATCCAGTAAAACTAGGTTTGGTTAGGTAATATGTGTATCTAACCATATGAGCCCAAGAGATTATGTATGTTCTAATTAGATTAAAATTTGTAGAATCCTATTTAGTTTATAATGATACTCACAAACCTCTCTATAAATAAGGGAGTTTATTATGAAGGGTGCCACATTAAACCGTAGATTCACATGTTTGTCAATACATGTTTTTAAATATTAGGAATTCCACATTGCAAAGTGTTGGCCCATATAGCGAACCAAAATAAATGGGATGAATTGGTTTTTCAAAATTAATTAGATTTTATAAAACATTTTCGACAAAAATAGTAACAAAATAAAGAACTTGACTTGACAATATAAATAACAATAAAGTAAAATAAGGAGTAGAGTAAGAGAAAATAAATTCAAGATTTATAATAACTCAACTTAATAAGTCAACATCTACTCTCCAAGTATTATTAGCTTGTGATTTTTCTCCATTATCTTCCTTTTTGAAAATAGTACACAAATTTGCTTTCAAGGGATAAACACCCTCGTACACTTTTAATTTTACGGGTGCTTGAAAACCTTTACAAATTCTTAATTTCACGGATGTTAGCAAACCTTACAAACACTTGAAGTGATGAAATCATTGATTTTAAAAAAATGAAGGGACCAAACACATGTATTAGATTAAACCATAGCGACAAAATCATAATTCACCCGCAAATCAACACATATGTCGTCTATTATATATGCGCAATCATAATTCACGGCTTCTGGTGGAACTCGACAGGTGGGAAGTGAATCCGATGGATGAGATGGCAGAGATTGTGTGTGCCTAAAGCTGAGGAGGCCTCGGGTTTCGCGATATTCGAGACTTTAATGTTGCTATGTTGGGAAGACAGGGGTGGATTTTAATCTCTTGCCCAAATGCGTTGGTTTCTAGGATACTTAAAGCAAAATATTTTCCAAATGAGGGTTTCCTGGATTCTAAGCTGGGAGGAAGCCCGAGTTACATGTGGCGAAGCATATGGGAGTCAGGGGAGTTACTTAGGAAGGGTTGTAAGTGGCGAGTGGGGGATGGATAGTCCATTTCTGCCAAAAGAGATGCCTGGATTCTTAAAGATTCAAATTATACTTGCCCTTCTAATCCGGATTTTATCCCAGATGATCTAATTGTTGCGGAACTAATTGACACAGACAACAAGTGTTGGAAACCTGATGTGATTCGGCAGTACTTTGATCAAGCTAATTATAATGCTATTATTAATATCCCATTGGGAGGAAGGCAGTTGGCAGATAAGTTATGTTGGCAATTTGATGTTAAAGGCGTGTACACGGTGAAATCCACATACAAGTTTGGTTTGAGGCAGCAGCCTATGTTGTCTGAATCAGGAGGTGATGTTTGGCGGAAATTGTGGAAGCTAAAGGTCCCCCCTAAGGTAAAAAAATTTTTGTGGAGAGTGGCCAATGATGTTGTCCCAACCAAGAAGAGCCTTTGTGATAAGTCTTTTCCGTGCTCTCTGAATTGTGAAGTGTGTGGGTTTGAGCTGGAAACCTCCGTACATTGCTTGATCTCATGCAAATTTGTTGTAGACGTCTGGAGGGCTACTGGCTTCTACAGTACTTAATTCCAAACTCATTGTTTCATCCGCTGGCTTAACCTGATGATGATCAAATTGCCTACCCAAAAGCTTAATTTATTATGCATGATTTGTTGGGCTATTTGGTACAATAGGAATGATGTGGTTTGGAATGGCCACTCAAAGAATCATGCTGACATTGTTAAGCTCTCAAAGATCCATCTTAATGACTGGACCAATGCCCAAATGCATTCTTCTAATTGGGGTGGTGAACGACAGCAAAACGGGAGGGCTGTTTCTAGGGTGGAAAGTCGAAGAGGGCTGGAGGCTGGGTGGTATAGAGTTAATTCAGATGTTGCTTGTTTTTCAGATTTTCCTGCTCTGGCTTTGGAGGGATTGTGAGGGACTCGAATGGCACTGTGGTTGGTGTGTTTTTCAAAAACCTTTCCCACTGCACTGAGCCTGCTTTGGCAGAAATTTGGTGCATTCGGGATGTGCTCAGCTGGTTAAGGGATATAAAGGTGGAAGGAATTGTATTTGAAACTGATTCTCAATTGGCGGTTCAGGCCATTAACAGAGGTAGTATAAGGGAAACAATTATTTTAACATGCTTGATGTTGAATGTGCTGGGTCACTCAAAGTAATCCAGAATGCTAGTATTGTTTTTGTCCCTAGAACGGAAAACCAGTTTGCGCATTGTATGGCTCGTGCGGATATTAGTTTGTCCGACTTTATGGTTTGGAGAGGGCCTTTTGATGCCTAGCTCTCTTCAACTTTATCTCAATTTGTATCTGATTAAGTGGTAAACTAGTTCTAGGTTGAGCGATTGGACAATTCTAAACATTGTGAATTCTCGCTTATTACTGCTTACCTTTCAAATTATTCTGTATCTTTCGCTTAGTATTAAACGAATGTAACTTATGACACAAATAATCGAATGTCTAAACATCACATTATCAACGAGCTTATATAATTTATTAGTATTAAAATCAACTCAAACAAGAAGCATATTTGAAGCATGAGTTTATGAGAGCGAATTAAAAAAAAAAAGAGAAAATCACATTCTGCAACTTACTACTAAGATATATTTATTCGAATTACAGAAGCATGAGGTTGCAAATTTGCTCTAGTTCTCATGATCAAAGAAATTTCTTCCAGACCAAAAAAAAAATCCAGTGGGTGTATCATGGTTCAATTCATCACATGTAATGTAACACTAGCAACATGCAAGATGTTTTATCACCCCTGTATGTGGCTTCACGATTGCAACATGCAAGCCACACCAATACATTTGGCGCAAGGTGGCTTACAAGCCATAGGTGCATGTAATAAGTTTGCACTCGGTGCAAACATTACACTGGGTGCAATTATTAATTATTTATTTTTTAAATAATATATTATTAGTGTTTTTTTTTTATTTTAGTCTCATAATTTATTATTCAACCCTGAAATGTTAGATAAACTTCACGTATAAATCTGTAACCAGAATAAAATTTCAAATAAATTTGCTCCTTCCGTCTTATAATAATAGGCACACTTTTCATTTTAAATATCTTAAAATATAAACACTCTTTTTTTATTGCATTTATTATTAGCAAAGTTATAATAATAATCTTATTTAATATCTTCTTTCAACACATTTATTGGGCATAAATGAAAAAAATTATAAAAATTAAATGAGTTGAATTATTAAAA
Organism: Flueggea neowawraea; assembly: GCA_948243855.1. NCBI lineage: Eukaryota > Viridiplantae > Streptophyta > Magnoliopsida > Malpighiales > Phyllanthaceae > Flueggea > Flueggea neowawraea. The sequence goes on from CAODLS011135479.1 coordinate 23,496, forward strand.
CTACCGTTTTTTAATTCCTGTGAAAAGTGGTTAATGTCTATTATTATGGAACGGAGTGACTATTATTTTCTTTATATGTACAAATATATTTTTTAACTTACCTAACCAACTTCTTAATCCAATTTAAAACGGTCTAATTAATGATAATAAACCGGCTTCGGAAAATGATAGATTATTACATGTTGTTTAACTAATACGTCCAATCTGTGTGATAATTGATGACTGCAAACATGTTATAGTATCTAGTTGATGTAACAATTATTTTTGTTATGCGATCTACGAAACAGAATGCTCTTTTGTTAACTCCAACATCCAATTTCAAGTCAGATCAAAAGTAGTTACGGTACTACGCCCATGATTTTGTTATGTTTCCTTTAACAACCAACAAGTTGTCCTATTGATGAGTTTCTGAAAGTTTGAGGTCGAAAAAAAGAGAGAGAGAAGAGGATTGTGAGCTATTTACTTTTTTATAATGGAAAACAAGCTCCCGATAAATTGTTAGATCCGTGGTTAACATGTTGATTCTGGATAAACTATCCGTCAATAGGTCAAGCGTTCAAATACTCGAGAAAAAACTTATTGGGAGAGAAAATACTCAAGAAACAATAGTTAATATGTTGATTCTGGATAAACTATCCGTTAATAGGTCAAGCGTTCAAATACTCGAGAAAAAACTTATTGGGAGAGAAAATACTCAAGAAACAATAGTTAATATGTTTGCAACAAAGAACAACACAATAAAACTCTCTTTATCAATTTACTTATAAATATTCCTAAAATGCATTAAAATAAATATATTTTTGTTAACTGATTTGAATTTAAACAAGTTCTTATAAATTTAAAATACCAAGCATTCCTTTTGGTAAATAGTATTTTTAATTCATGTCACGGTAAAAAACTTTTTTTTTTATATAAGTGAAAAAAACTTATTATTATCTAAAGTTATTTACTATCACTTCCACTTAAATCCTATACTTTTGAAATAAGCACTTAAACCTAAATCATATATTGATATTTTTTGGGGGGTAAGAAAAGCATAATTGGACGATCTCTATAAATAATGGAATATAGTTAGCGAGAGAAGAGTAGAACAAAGGCAGAACTAGAAATGACTCCACTGGAGGAACCACAAAATCTCCTCCGGGAAACTTGGAACTGGCGGAGAAGGGCTTGGCAAAAGAAGAAACAGAGCAGCAGAGGAGGAGCTGAGCGTCGACGAGGTCATCGAAAATCACGTCGGTTCGATCGGTTTGTCGCAGTTCCTTCACGTGTTGTTGGTGTCATTGGCATGGATATTTGATTCCCAGCAAGCGCTGGTTACCATATTCAGCGATGCCCAGCCACCTGGTTGGAGATGCACATCAGATCCTTGCGAGTCTAGTGATGACAAAAATGGTGATGGTTCGGTTTGTGGGACGGTTCCGGGCACGTGGGAGTGGGTTGGTGGCAACAAAACTTCCATTGTTGCAGAGTGGAGTCTTGTATGCGAGCACAAGTTCCTTGCTGCAATTCCGACTTCCTTCTTCTTCTTCTTCATACATTAACATGGCATTTCTGCGACCCATTTCTATGAATTAACAATTTAAAATGCAGCAAGAACTTCATCATTCTGTTCTGTGAATTAATCTTCTAAAAGACACTTGCCAGAATGGAGCCGTTACGATTAAGTTGGCACGGCTAGTGGTTTGTTTAAACTTTATACAAAAGACTGGATTGTCTTAAACTTTTCGGTCCCAATAATATTATTCATTTCAAATCTACCAAACAAATAAAAAAAACACGCATTTACTTTTTTTGTTTTTTGAGGTATTATTTACGTAAACAGGATTTCAAAAAAAAAATACTCAACATCAAAATTATTTCAAAAATACCATCTTTAAAATATATACAATCGCCACCTAAAACTAACTAAAATGGTTAGTAGTGTGAGTTGTACTAAAAAAGAAAACGTATACAGTATGTAAAAAGAATATACAAGACATATGCAGTATACGAGAGTATTATATATATGACGTAAAACCATTGATGATATTTTTGTAATAACATATAAAAAAGGAGACATAAAAGGAAATTTCCTCAAAGAAAATAGGTAGCATGACATCTTAAAGCCGGAAACCGAACATTATTCATAGCAAAAACCATTCAACTTTGATTCCTCTCAAATTAGATCCACAAAACAAACTCGTCATAGTAGGAAATTTTTAACCTTTGATTATATAATTACGCAGTTGAAACTTAATCTTACACTGGCAATTATATGAAGTAGGAACATTTTAAAGAGAGAATTAAACAACCATGTTAAAGCAATACCTGACCTAATTAAGCATGTTAATACATAAAATTAAACAACCATCATCGTCATTTGAGTCTAGTTCAAGTGACTGGGTGTGTGAGTTCTTATTGTACTAAAAAAACAACCATCCAACCAACTCGACTGTAAATCTTACTTTAATAAATAACCAAATAGGTGACAATTAGTTTGGTGATGGTGCAGGATCTTCAGTTTTCGGGGTCCTAGCAGATGGACTCATTGGTAGAAAGAAAGAAGTGTTGCTCTCCTGCATTTTGACCTCTGCAACTGCTTTCCTCACAGCCCTTTCACCAAACATTTGGATATATGCACTTCTTCGAGCCGCAAATGGGTTTGCCAGATCTGGAATCGGAATCTGTTGCATCGTCCTATCAACCGAAGTCGTTGGCCGTAAATGGCGTGGTCAAGTTGGCCAATATGGCTTCTTCTTCTTCACTGCAGGCTTTCTTTCCTTACTTCTCATAGCATGCCCTACGAGAAACAACTGGAGGAACTTGTATAAGATTCTGTCCCTTATGCCTCTCGCTTACTTGGTTCTGTTACTCCCCTTCGTGTACGAATCGCCTTGGTGGCTTCTTGTTAGAGGAAGAAGCAATGAAGCCATTAGTGTTCTGCAGAAACTAGCAAGATTAAATGGCAAGAAACTATCAACGAATCTGATACTTTCAAATCCAAGCGAAGGACAAACAACGGCAACAGAGAAAAGTCTGTGGAGAACTAAATGGGCAGCAAAACGAATTGTCATGCTCATGGTTGCTGGTTTCGGCGTTGGGTTTGTTTACTATGGTGTTCAGTTGAATGTTGGGAACCTTAACTTCAATCTCTATTTCAGCACTGGACTCAATGCTTTAATGGAGATTCCTGCAGTTGTCATTGGCAGCATACTGTTGAGTATTATGAACCGGCGACTACTGTTCTCGGTGTCTGCTTACGTCGCAGGAGCTTCGAGCATTCTCTGCATCATCTTCACTCACAGAGGACATGGAAAGGCGAAAGGATCAACGGGAAGTTGGCTGCAACTGATAATTGAAGGGATCGGATTCATGGCTTCTTCAATAGCATTTGATGTCTTGTATATCTACTGTGTTGAGCTATTTCCGACCAACGTGAGAAACTTTGCAGTGTCACAAATGAGGCAGACCTTGATGTTGGGAGCTTCTATAGCACCTTTGTTGGTTGTCGTCGGCCATGTCAGTCCATCTCTTTCTTTCATTATATTTGGAGTCCTGTCATTCATCAGTGGTATTATTAGCTGGTGGTTGCCGGAGACGCGAAATGCACCGCTCTACCAGACCCTCAAGCAGCAAGCAGCAGAGGAGAAGCAAATTAGTGAACCAAATAATTCAACACAAGAACTTGCAAGTAATTAAATGAAATTTATGTATTTTTCCATGTATGATTTAATTTAACTTCCAAGTAGCAAACATGAAATAAGAACCTTTATGGGAAACATGAAATGGGAATTGTTGATACAAGAAAATATCCATGTACAATATTTTAACTGAGATTATTGTTCATTTGAATAGAAGTGGGCACTACAATCTGTAGAAATAGGATGCTTTAGTATACGATAGTAGCTCATTTATTAGATAAGTTGAATTTTGAAATTTTACAAGTAACTTCAAGTAACTGCTCAATTCAAATTTAACAAATGGATCACAAGTTACACCACCACTTGTCAGATCTTTTATTTTTTCTACTGAAAAATGAGATTCATTCAAAGAGGCAGTTGTGCTCAAGAAAATCCAACAAGAAGGTGGGAGATACACTCCCCGATCAGATCAGCGAGCAAGCTTGTGAGCAACCTGATTTGCTGATAACGTTTTCCATCAATATTCGACAGATATCTAAATAAAATAGTTGATTAAAAGGAATTCAAACAGTGGCCTAAATCGTCAAATATACACAAGAATCTTCAAGCATAACCCAAATCATAATAGCATCTCAGGCCTCAGGCATCAAATTCTGCTTGAGCCTAGCCGAATCATTGCAATACTAGTTAATACCAGGAAAGCTGGGCAAGCTGCAAAGAAAAGCTCCAATAGTTGGCAAAGATATGCCTCAATGCTACCACATGAGACCCATCCAATGCTCTGATCACAAACATGTTTTCCTACACAAATCCACATTTCTACAAAGTGACCAATTTACCAATAGCTCACATGAAAGCTTGTTTTATAACATCACTTAAGAAAGTATAATTTTCCGGACAGCAGCAATGCAGTAGCAATTACCTCTGGCAGTCCATATCTAACTTGCCATCCAGCTAACCATACACAGTAGATTTGCAAATATCTATGCAGACAATTTATGCAATGGAGTAAAAATCAGTACAAAACTGAAGCCTGAAAATTATACCTGCAAATCGTCAGTCCATAACTTGTAGAAACACCTTTATGTTGATTATTTCATTCATTATTTTGGTCTGACATGAAATGGACATAATCTCCCCAACAATTTCTCTCCAAACCACGTATTCATAATTACAAGATAACGGAGAGTGTAATTTGCAAGCAATTTGTTTATAATATTCTTGTTAAATATTTTGAAGAAATTACTCCGAGAATCTCAAATTTTGCACTTTACTTTATTTTGGAGTAATTTGTGTATCAATTAGAATACTATCATTAATTTCAAAATGCAAAAAAGAGGGAAAATTTTATATCAATCCAATAGACTATAACTTTAGCTCTTTATTTTGTTCGAACTAAAGTAAGATGAAGTAAAACAAAGAGGGTAAAAAGTGAAATTGACTGGGATAACGAAAAAGACTCAAATAAAAAGTGAAATTGACTCTTTCAAAGCCTATTGGACTTTTGTGTTATAGACCCTTTATAACAAATATTTTTAAAGATATAAGAGTGTTTTGGAGATGCTCATACATTGTATGTTTAATATCAAGTGCAGAGTTATTCATCAAAAGAAACTCAATCTCTAGTAAAGCATGTTTCTTGATTGGAAATATAAGACGAAGTTTCAAACAAGTGCAATTACAATACCTCCAATCTCGAGGGTGTAACACCTAAACGAACTGTCAATCAGCATGAACTGCCTGTTCTCGATATATGTGCCATTTCTTGTATCTTTGATTTCCAGGAAGAACAGGTCTGAGTCGAGGGGTTGTTGTGCATTTAAGACAGCAGCATCCCCTCAAGTCCTTCAAACAATCCAAGCAGCATCTGAAAAGTACCAATGTTTCTGATCAACATGATAGTTCAGCCTAGGAACATTTAAAAAAAAAATCTAGCTGGTAACATATATAAATTTGAAAGTTTATCAGCCTCATAGGGTATTCAAAAGAATTCCACTGATCAGCACTGTGAGAATGATATGGAAACAGAACAGCCAAGAGCTTGTGGGGGAAATTTGGATCTTATCCACTGATAAACTGTAACAGAGATCAAAACAGTATAGGTTCTTTCAGGAAGTTTCAATTTTCTTAAGTTATTGTTATGGAAAGAATAAAATGTATTAGATTAGAAAAGAGAACATTAAATGAAGAAATGGATCACTCCACCCTATTGATGATTTTGCTAATGAGTAAAGCATTGGTCATTATAAGTCAATAAACAAGAACTGAAATTCTGCAGCACATGAGGTCACTCACCAAAATAATAAGCTGAGTATCAGAAACTCAAACTTTAAGCATGTCTTGACACACAGAATTAGTGGTCTGAGTCACCAGCATGGTAGAGACATTGAATCAAAGGCGAGCTGAGTTACGAAGTACAACATTTCAACTCTGCCTAGACCATGAGTGAACTCACCAAACCGTGAGCCAAGTCTATTAGCTAGAATGCACTATATGTACTTTAAACTTGTGCTTAAAAGCTCTATTCATTTTGTAACAGCTAGTAGCCTTTCCCAACACTTTGAATACAAAGAAACACTAAGGAAGAGCTTAAAGAGTTGAGGCATCAATTGAATGCCCTCAAACATCTCTATATGCTCGAAATTCTCATATTCAAGTTCTAGAGAGAAAATAGACAAAATCATTATCCATTAACTAAATAAGCGGATTCTCTTTACCTTTCAAGAGATCAGAGTGCTCTCTCTAAAAAACCCTCAACAGCAATACCTTACCTCAGATGATTTTAAAGAGATCTGAAGGTTTTCTAATGAGCCCTCAACAATTTTTTTATCAAAGCCCACTGTTAACTTATGGATGATTCACTAAGTTTTCAAGGCCAACAATTTTCTCTTGATGGATCAAAAAGGCTCGTACGCAATGGATTCTCTCTAATGAACTTTGAAGCGATTTCTCTCGAACAAGCAATCAACAACTTTTAACAATAATCATTGTTAGCAGTTAAATACCCATGTACTGCTCCGTCCCTCTTGTGATATCATCACATTCATTTCCTTTCTTTCCTATATAAAAGGTGGAAAAGATTCAAAATTGCCAATCACTAGAAGCTTCATGACTTTTCAAGAGTTCTATGGTTCAACGTTACCCTAGCTTTTAGACTTCAAACAATGAAGTGCAGATTTTAAGAAAAAGTCAAGTTGCCTTAAAAATTGTCTTCGCGTGCCCTACATAGTCAAGGAAGGGAAACTTACAAAAAAAGTAGGTTGCAGTCCAGATTTGCACAGTTTCGATGCCTTAACTCTGAGACTTCTGATCCACATATGTAACATTGGGCAAATGTATTACTCTTAGGTCCAACTACATGTTGAAAGCTGCTTACTGCTGTTGAAGCCTCGGGCATGTATGCAGAAGGTGGGAGAGAAAGACGGTCATCAAACACAAACAAATTCCCAACCCATCCTGTAGGACCTTCCTCCTGGAGATAATGAGAAACACCTCCCTTTAAGGTGTACAAATTCTTAAAACCCCTTTGTCTGCCACAGGAAATTAGAAACTCGTTAAAGAGATTAAGAAATAAGTCAAAGTGAGACCAAAAGATTAAGAAATAGGAAAATGGAAAAGAGAAAAAAAAAACTTTTAAGCTTGCAACCACTTAAAACTAACATTGAATATCGCAGTTGAATCAATTATGGCTTTTAGCATTTTTTTTTGTCTCTTCTCTGTCATTTTTAACCAGCAAAGAAAATAATATAAGGTATACGTTCAAGTAACACCACCAACAAAACCATTTTGCGTTTTAAACACATATAATACATTGTGCATCTCGTTCTGACTCACACACTGAACAAGTTTCCCATTCCGATTCGCAATTTACATCAGAAGTGAGAAGAAGTGATTAGAGCATCAAATTATTGAAGTGCTGAAGTGCTTGTATTAACAATGACATGCAGGCAGATATTAGAAAAGAAAATACCCTTGTTCAACTGGACTTAAGCTGAACAATATACAAACTAAAATCAGGTTCAAACAATGATAAATTAAGGGCTGAGGAACATAAAAAAATACCTTAGGATGGTAGAATATACATCACAACGAATTCCTCCAGTACAATACATCAATATGTCTGTCTTGTTTTTATCAACATTTACCAAGGGATCTGAATCAGTCACCTGAATGATGGAAAACACAGACATTTTATAATACTAAGCATTGTCATCAAAAGGAAGAAAAGAAAAGCTGTAATCTTTTATGATTAAGAGATCCACCAACCATAAGAGTTCCAGTCAAATAATTGGCCAGATAAAACAAATGCACACTTTTTAACAAACATATCCAGAATATCTAAAGCTGCATATCAACAAAATTAAACGTTGAAATTCATTTTACTTAATGAAAATTTGAAAATATTTCTAAATAACTGTCAATTGTAAAAAAGTTTCTGCGAGCATATTACTATATGCTACCCATTGTATTGTTAGAAGCATATAAATGCAAAATTATTCAGTCCAGAATGTTAAATTAGTCAACATGAGCCAAGAAGAATAAAGGAAAAAATTTAGAAGAGGTTTGAAGGTACGCTAAGAGGTTCAATTTGTAGTTGTTAGAGATAATGTAAACACTATTGATTTATCAAAAAAACTGTAAACATTATTGATATGGTTTAGAATCATTTACATAATTTTAAGGCCTTGATTAGAGGAGATTTCCTTCCTAAAATAGAATTGCGACTGTTTATAAATTCATTACTATTGAATTGGAAAAACTCAAATTTCCTCTCTGATTGTAGTTTAATGGTAAATTCATCTTATGGGCAGATTATGTTGTCCTTGCAAGAGCATGGACCTTCCTCCTACCAGCTTATATGCCTAGGAAATTTTCTCTTCTGTAAACATTTCCACTGAGCAGAATTGTGCTTGTCCAATCTATCAAAACCCTTGATCTAGATATGTAAATGTCTCTGTAAACATGATAATTTCAACATTATAGATGTGGAAAACAAGTAATTAAGTCACCTGCACTCAAGAATTTTCACATGAAAGTGTTGCATGTTTGATATGAGTTGAAATAGGACCATACCTCTCTCTGAGGCAGCCCAAATGAAGTGCTTCTAAAGCAG
>CAODLS011136010.1:0-30423 GCA_948243855.1 Flueggea neowawraea
TTAGCTGCAAAGTTGTTGGCTGCAGCTGACAAATATGAATTGCCCAGACTCAGACTGATGTGCGAGTCTGTACTCTGCAAGGATATATCTGTGAATTCTGTTGCCAAGATTCTTGCCCTGGCTGACCGTTATCATGCCATGAATTTGAAATCTGTTTGCTTAAAATTTGCTGCCGAGAATCTCGTAGGTATGCTTTTTTCTTCAGTTCTCTCTTTTATGATGAATAGTTTGATTACTGTTGTCTGATGATGTACAATATATGCATGTCCCTAGTCTGTTATATTAATGGAATACACTTGAGAATAACCAGCCACCAGTTTGCATATTAGATACCAGTATAGCAAAACTTGATGTTCTTGTTGGCTTCCGACTATAATTTACTCTTTGATGTCAACATAAGATTGTTTTTCCTGATGTCATCAGTTTGTGGCACTGGTACATTTTTAGCTCTCTGTGATCTTCTGGAGTTTGTACATTGCTGGAGTATAAAAATGGGTCTGATAAATTTATCATTTTGCATCACCATTTCCTTTCTTCTTTTTTCCTTTAAAAAAAGGAAATTCGACATGATTCTCATTGATGTTTTATATTTTGATGTAGCTGTAATGCAATCTGATGGCTTTGAGTATCTCAAAGACAACTGTCAGTCCCTGCAGTCTGAACTCCTCAAGACGGTGGTAGGATGTCAGGAAGATTTTAGCGGAGGGGAAAAGAGCCGTAGCGTGTGGGCGCAATGCTCCGATGGTGGGGACACAAATGAACGAAGTGTAAGACAACAGCCATGGGAGAATGGCGGCGAGAAAAGCCGAGGCTTGTGGGTCAACCTTGACGAGCGTGACGGTAGCAGAAGTCCCGGGCAGGAAGAAGACTGAAATTTGTAGATTCTATGAATTCGATTTGTTGTGATAGAGGAATGAGATGACGAAGAAAAAATGTCAGAAGAAGAAAAAGAGTAGTCATCTGCAAACATAGCCTTGGTAACGACATCTTTTAATCATTCCGTCGCTATGTAGTATCTAATATATTGCAAGAAGTAACTTGTAATTCAATTCAATGTAAGAACAAGTGACCTGTCTCCAGGGAAATGGGAAAAGCAGGACCTCATGTAATTTGCAGTGCTGATTGTTCGATAAAAGTGTGATTGAAAAGTGACTAATTAGTGAAGTGAGAATCTGTTGTGTCGCTCACTACTATTTCACCATATAATTCATTAAGGGATAGTTTGACAACCAATAACATATGGCAATATATTGGGTGGGGAAGTATATAGCATCTACAATGTCAGTATACTTGTTTCGCATCAAAGAATGTATAGCATCTGTTTCCAAACTACGACAATTTAAATATTTAGTGGATTGTAATTACAATTTTTCCTTTAATCACATTTTCTTTATTTGCTGAATTAAACAAAACAAAGTTAAAAATGAAATTTAACTACATCCATACAAAATAAAAAAATATATCATTTTCCGTTCTTACTATTCACAATTTATACGATATGTTAAATATTAGAGCATCTCTACAGCGGGCTCAATGTCCACAGTTGAAGCTTATGTGGATGATGTTCTCTCATCCTTTGTCCGTGAAGCGCATAAAAATAGGTAGGGTTTACTTTCACTTGCTTAAAATATGTTTTTTTTGTCTTTTCTTTTTCTTTTTCTTTTTTTCATTTTGTTTTTATGTACTTCTATTTTCTTTCTTTCTTTTCTTCTTTTTCTTATTTTTTATTTAACATTTTTCTAATTTATTTTCTTTCTTTTTTATTTTTTGTATTTATTACACTAGGCATTGTAAAAATTTCTGATTTTTATTTAGTTTATCTAAATTTTTTCTCATTGATAACTATATTGTTTTAATTTAAAATTTTATCTGATCTACCATTTTATTTTATTTTTAAAAATTATTAATCTTAAAAAATCAATTAAATAATTTTCATGATAGATATATTTTAAATATTATTTTTAACTCAAATATTAACTCAAAATATTTATGTCAAATAAATATATTTATTATTATTTGTAAGTTGTAAATAAATTAAATAAAGAGTGAAGTGATTGCGAGTTTCAAACCAGAATATAATGAGATATTAACTATTATGAAGAAATTGTATAATGAGTGAGGAGTTAGTGAATTACTGATATAACAAATTCATTAACCTCTTGAAGAAATTAAAGAGTAGAGATAGTTTCAGATGGTGAATATAAAACCTACTACTTTTCCAAACAAGCCATAAATCTATTCTAGTCTACTCAATTTGTCTCAGGCAATGCATAAACCATAGCCCGTACCCCTGTTACACGAAGAAGGTGGGGTGGGGGGAAGAACTCGTCATTATTCTTCAAAGCAATTTATTCTAATCGGAACATAATATTTGCTTGATATTAATTTTCATGAGGTACATTGAATTCATGTTAAATCCCTTCTATTTTTGGATAAATCTTTCTGTTAGTAAATTCTATCGATAAATAAAGGGTTAAATACATAATTATACTTATAAAATCAAAATTACAAAAATATTCTAAAAATTTCATCTCTCGTGTGTAGATGCACAAAAATTCAAATTTACAAAATAATCATCTTGAAAAAGGAGATACATGAAATAAAATAACACAACGTCAGTGTCACAAACATCAAGTTTTATTAATCAGGATTCCTCTGACAAAACATTAATAAATTAAGTCAATCGAGGAGGACCAGAAGAGTAAAAAGTTCACACATTAACAGTAATTAATTTCCATGGCATAGCAAGGGGGACAGATTCCTGAATCACACGACAAACCATCGATAAAACAAAAATCTGAAGTGGCGTGGTCGTCAAAGACCTTAATTCACCATCTTGCGTGATGGTGAATTAAAATGGGGATGCATGTCTCGATATTTGGAGTCGGAAGTATCCACAGGCATAGAGATCTGGGGTGATGGTGAACATGGGGGCAATGTAACGAGGACGTGGTAGCATTTTAGAATTCTCGTCGGGTCCGTCACTCACCACAAGGGCAGTGTCCATTCCCCAGCTTGAATGTCTCTCCAAATGACAATGCATAAACCATACCCTTATCATTGATAAAATTAAAAAAAAAAATTATACGCCACATCATCGGTCGTCTAAAGAATAATTTTATTTTTGAATAGTAAAAATATAGACAGTAACACATTATTTTTTAAAGAACATACTCAATACTCTCCTTGCCAAGCAAAATTGGAACATATTGGTTTGAAATTGATTTTCAAAAGGTACATTTAGTCGCCATGTCGAATCTTTACAATTTTCGAATAGAAAAAATAAGAAAGGATATTTTTTAGAGAATTCTTAATGAAAAAAATTAAATATGAGGATGTACCAAACCTCAAAGACAATAAGAGAAATATCCCTAAAATTTATGATCTGTGGGTCACTTTCCACAATTTTTCTTTATATGTCACGTAGCTGGTGAATTTATAAAACTTCTGTAATGAAATAAATTTAAGATAAAATCGTTAAGAATTCATTTTGAAGTCTCAAATTAAATCCCGTGTAACCAAAAAAAAAAGAAGAAGAAGAGAAGTCTGAAAGGATACCAGGATTATCAGCGATGAACCTGACGGCAGCCCATCCTTTCTAGGAACACCAATGGTGTTAACAAGTGGTGGATCATGCAAGTTATAGTGGTCACGGCAAGACTTATTCCAATTGCCTTCGCCAATTCCGACCAAATAGAAACTGTAACCATGAAGATGCATTGGATGGTTTTCGGCGCTCATAAGTGCACTTCCATGCCACACAATTTCAACTCCATCACCATAGGTTATGTTTATCACCCTTGTCCCTGTAGTTGTGTCCCATGGAAGGTTAGACGCATTACCCGTGTAATTGTAATGCTCGGGATGATTTGGGAAATCGTCGTCGTAAACTCCGTTCGCACTCCTGCAAAATTTTTTGAACCATATCAATTAAAATTGCTGAATCAACAGTGTTGACCATGTCTTCCAATGATTGTTAAGTCCACCTTAGTGAAGTATTTTCCGTGCTCAGGAGTTCGAATCTGCTTGTAAGGAAAAGAAAAGTGGAGTCTAAAACTAAAATGATATGTAGTGCGTACTTGGTGTAATATGCTTCGAGTATATCAATTTGCGGCGTGACAAAACTAATGTTGTTCAAGCTTGCAGCTGCTATTTCTCCTTTTGGACCTTGGCATGTTTCACCATCCGGACAGGGAGAACATTGAGAGAAGCAGTCATAAAGATTTGCTTTTTGATGCGTTTAGGTACATTGACTGGATGATCTTTGTTAGCCAAGCTTTTCAAGCTCTTACTGAAGTTTAATACGGCAGTTTCGTCCTTAGTTGTAGGAAGGGTGGGTTCAGGAATTGATGATGACTCGCAGTTGTGTTCATATTTCATAACTGCTTTAGCAATACTATAGTCAGGATCAGCACCAGCATCGATATATGGTGAAGAAAACATGTAGTACTCTCCCGAGGTTTGGTTTGCAGTGACCAAGACGTCCATTGTTTGTCCTGGTGTTATGTAGAGATAATCAGTTGTGAAATTTTTGAGATATGCTCCATTCATTCCGACCACCGTGAGGCTGTGGTTGGCAATCCCGAAAAAGGCTTTGTCGTTCATTGCTGCATTGATTATTCAAAGAAGATATGTCTTTCCGTATTCCACTGTTAGATTGAATGCCTTCTCTGCATAAAAGAATCCAACAATACATTGTGTCAAGTTACAATTCCACTGTTACTGCTTTTATGGCTGAAAAATACTTATCTACACTAAGAACATGCTTTCACTTGTGAACTAAACAGATAACTGAGGGACCTATAGAAATGGTCTCACTCCTTGGAGCATGTACTGCTGTTGTTCTTACTTATTTATTTATATAGTGCATGAGCCGAGAGATATACTCCCAAATATAAGTAAGTAATTTTCTTCGTGGAAAAAAAAAGCGTCTTTTTTAGTTATTATTTTCTTAACTCCGGGACAGTCGGTTGTATTTCCTGTGTAACCGTTGATAGTGTGGCCATTTGAAGCCTCTGGAGATTTGCCTGTTTCTGTAGCATTTTCAATAATTTCCTTCAAGTCGTCATTATACCACACTCCTGCCAGTGCAATAATTGATTATCAGCAAATATATGACAATTAATCACATTATATTTTAATAAATTTTTACCTTTCATAACTTCATCTGAATTTTCCTTTTTTTTTTTTGACGATGAAAGGAGAGTTAGGGGCGATCAGTAGAAGCATATCTCTGCTGGACGTTACCATGTAAGTATTTTCTCTCCGCTACGACATGTTTCCGAGAGTCATAGCTGACACCGGCAGCGGATTTGAACCCGTGCACTAGTGCGGTCATCGTAGCACCTCAGTGAGACAAGTAGCTGGGGGACAACTTGCTCTATTGCACGACACGGGTCTACAACAACCAGGACTACCTGGTTTGGCGTCGCTCCCACTTGAACCCTCGTCTTGCGAACAAGCGCCGCGTCCCCCAACCTCCAGGCTACCCTCACGGGGTATCAGAATTTTCCTTTTTATATTTTACATCATCATCTTTAACATTTTTATTGATAAATATGTTTACGTTACAAAACTATACATATTTACATACCAAGCACAAGTATTTCTTCTTTGTAAGGATAAGGAAATGGACGACGCTTTCCAGGGGGAGGGTCGATAACGAAAGCACCATGAACAGTGGCACGCTACCAATCGCTATGTGCATGCCACCACAAAGTTCCTTATGTTGGGATAACTCCCTAAATCCCACATTAAGTAGGAAAGGATTTGGAGAAATGTTTTCTCTTACATTACTTAGATATAAGAGTAGGAAGGGATTTTCTCCCTATAAATAGACATTGAACTCAAGTTATTTGATATCACAAATCCTCTAGGCTAACTAATTAGAGAGTGTGGGCTTGGGTTTGTGAGAGTGGAGAGAGTTTTTACAATTTTGTCCGTCCAAAAATTATAATACTTATTTTAGTGGAGTTCGTTAACGTAGGTCTATTGAGATACTGAATCACGTTAAAAATTTTGTGCGTTGTTCTTCTTTTTTCCTCTATTATTTATTTTTTGTGTGGGTTTGATTGTGTGTTTGGGCTCCAACAAGTAGTATCAGAGTTAAAGGCTCATTCTATTGGAAGTCCTCTTCTCTGGAAACACATACCCCAAGGTACTTGGGTGTTATTTTTGTTGTTGAAATATAAGAGACCATTTTGCATCTTTTCTTTTTTGGCCAAGGTTTTATTTCATAAACTGAAAATATTTTGAATGTAAAACTGACAATGAAAGGATTGAGACCTCATATGGACATCATAAGCAGATTAGTGAATACAGAATTTTTAGAATTATCATTAGCAAGCGTAAATCTAAAGATCTAATGGTATATTGCTTAGATATCGACAAGCAACTGAATGACCAGCTTGCGTTTGAGTTGCATATACTTACCTATCTCCTAAAGTATCTATCCATGACTCCAAACATGGAACATATATGGAATAGATTTTTGGATGTTAAAAACAGATTTTAAAATGTCTGCTTTGAGGATAGTAAATTGTTATTTGACAGTGGTAGCTCATTGATGTCTGCTATCCTAATATTTTTATAATTCCCCATGTCAATCTTGCAGATGAGAAAAGTCAAGAAAAGCGTAGGAAAATTGCTGCCTGGAGTATAACCCTGGTGTGCATTGGGATTACTGTCCTTGCATCAGCAGCTTCCTTTGAAAATCTTCCCAGGTATGTCATTTAAAGACAACTCCTTCAAATACCCATCTTTAGTGGAACCAGGTTTAATAAGGTGTTGAGGTCAAATGTTGGCTTTTGCAAAGAAGTGCTTTGTTGAGAACTGGAATACGTGCGAGTCTATTTTATACGCTTTACATTAATGAGTTCTAATAAGTTGATTTGGAATAGGACTATTACATGTGAAAGCCATTTACTTTCTCCAAGATACGAAATGATCTTTCCCTGCAAATGATTGGTTTATTTGTTTTTTCCTACAGTCTTTTGCGCTTCATATTGTGTACAATTGGTGGAGCTATCCTGTTATGCAGTTTGGTTGCTCTGGCTTGTATAGCTGAGGATAACGCAAGACACAGCTTTGGACACGCAGGAGGTATGTTTACATTTTTACTGTGCATAATTTAGTAAATTGATGATTGAGGTTTAGCAATTGAATTTTTTTTCCTTTTTTTTTCTTCCGATTTTCATAGTTATGATTACTGTACTGCCATAACTATACACCATTCTACCACTCCATTTCTGGCCATAATCATTGATTATGCAACATGCTGGAGTGGTTGTATAGCACTTTGAAATTCTCTTGAAGGGCTTTGATCAATAAGATCTGTACTGTTTCATTTTTGAACATATATATGTTGCTAATTGCAAGGTGTTAAATTACATTATAGTACATACATACATTTATTATGAAGTTAGGCCCTCTTTTTTTTTTTTGATAAATGCAGGAAATAGTGGATTTGAAGTGGTATGCCCACTGTTTTACAGTGATTGAGCAGGCAAAAGTCACTCATGGAAGTTCTTTTGAAGTAGAAAACCATGTAAACAGGATTAGAGGGAAACAAAAAAATGTTTTGAAAATGATGCAAGAAAAAAATAATGTGGATTATAACAGTGAAAATTTGTGAAATTCCATTGTCTTTGTCTTCTCTCTTGAATGGACTTTTAATTACTGTGGACTTATTATCAGATTTCTTTTTTTTGCCAAGACTTAGATTATCAGATGATTGATTAATCTCTTTTCAGGATTCCTTTGTCCATTTGTTCCATTCTTACCCGTCGCTTGCATTCTTGTCAACACATACTTGTTAGTTAATCTGGGGTGAGCATCACACAATAAGATTGTTCGCTTTTCTTTCTGGCAAAGTACATGAAATGAGCTTGAATATTATTTTTCAAGGTTCTGATCCTCTAATACATGAGTGCAGGGCTGGCACATGGATTCGTGTCTCAATATGGCTATTAATAGGAGCACTAATCTATTTATTCTATGGTCGCACACATAGCTCACTGAAGAATGCTGTTTATGTTCCTACGGCTTATGTGCACGAGATTTATCGGACCTCATCAAATCATGAGGTGTAGTTTTGCCAGGAGGAAAAGGAAAAGATTTCGCAGAAATGTTCTCTTCTCCATCAACAGATTCAAGGGCATCACCAGTAAGTGACACCAGGTCCCCCAATTTATATCTGCTATTTGTCATACAAGGTTCTTTTTCGGATTAATCTATCTGCTATTTGTCACCCTTCTTTCTTTGATATAATTATAAACTGGTGACAAAAATCAGTTTCTTGTTTGTACAATAGTAGCTCATTGGGGTGGCACAGGGACCTCTATAGTTCATCTTTCTACCATGTAAATAGCTTACATGTCTATGTTAACTCTAGTAACAGATGAGTACAAAAGAAAAATTGACCCCTACTTTTTTCTCTTGTTTTTATATCTCAAATCAGAATTCCATTCTATTACAAGGTTTCTATCTTCCATTCTTGCTTGCAAATATCTTTTTCCTCCCTCTTATGTGATATTTTCTCGTTAATTTTCATGCATTCAAGCTGCACCGGCAACATTTCTCATATAGATGGCATTATGAACACAACTTTAGGTCCAAATTATATATACTTTTACTGTCTTACAAGTGCATTGTCAGATTCATCTATGCTGCTATTTTGTACCTTTTTCTCCGTGGTTCTTTCGGCAGATTGGAAGAAATTTTTCTCTGGTATGTGCTGTGATTTTGGCTTGATTCGGGTTGCATCATCGCCTCTGTAGTTTATTATCGAACCTTTAAAAAGCTTATAGCTCATAGCTTCATATAGTTATGTTTACCCCAAGAACAATTTGAACAGAGCAAGTTTATATTCACTTTTACATTTTCTTTCCCCTTTTTCATGGTAAACTTTGTGATTCTAACTTGCATCCCTGTTAGTACAGGCTTCTATCCTCTGTTGAAATTACTTTTCATGTTTCTTCTTGTGAAGTGATATTTTCTTTGCTGGAAATTTTTATACTTGTTGGCTAGATAAGCCTCATTATTCTCTAATGGAGGATTTTGGTTTGAAGTCATATACACAAGATAGATTAAAAATTGTAATCAGACACATTAAAGGCAAATATATGCCAAAACCCTAAAGTGAAGAAGCAAAATGGATTTAAAAATCATTTCAAAGAGCAAAAAAATATTTATACAGAATTCTGTTTAAATTAAAACATGGCAGTATTTTTATTTTTATTTTATTTTTTTGGCTACTCTAAAATTCGATTCTTAACCTTTTAGAGACTCATGTAGTGCTTGAGACGATTCTAATATTGGGGTCTTTTATCATGATTTTCATACAAGGTTAAAACCATTAGTAGTTACTTTGCATATAAAAGGGCTATTTATATTGTTCAAGGCCTCAATTAAGTAATAAAGCTCCTAGCTGCTGTTGGAAAATTTTATTTTTATTACTCGTTCTGCCCTATTTTAATACACTCTTTCTATTTTGGTTATTTAAAATTATAGACTTTTTTTCTTTCTATTAATTAAATTAAAATACTGTCCATGTATTTTCTTTTGGCACAATGTTGTGATTAATGTTTTAACCAATTTTATTAGTACAAATCAAAAGGTAATTTAAATAAATTACAAAATTAAATGCATCTAACTAACAAAACGGTATGCTTTTAAAGTTCCATGCTTATATATTCCAACCTAGATTTATATTGTTTAAATACAATTTATCTACTTTTAACTTGTGCCTTTTTTTTCAGTAATCGAACTCTTTGCCTTAGATAAGTAATTTGCTCTAAGTTATATACTTATCACTACACACACATTTTGTTGAACACATTAGGGTAACTTAAATGGCACAATTTGTTGAATTTAATTGGGTAACTCAAATCTTGCAAATTCATATTCTGCAATGCAAAATTCTTTTGGTCTAACTCTTATATCTCGTGGTGCGAATAAAAATTAGTTTGGGGAAAATAAATTATAAAATGATCTCGTAGTTTAGGAGGGGAGAAAAAGAGACTAGCTTCTTATTTGGTAATTTAGATGTGTATTTACCTAACAATAAACAATATGATTTCGTGCAATAAACCCTCAGCCATCAAAGTGAGATTAAAAAATGTTTGGCTACAAATAGAGTCTACGAATTAATGAATTTATAGCTTATTAATACTAGAGTCAACTCAACTCAAATGTCAAAAGATCGTGAATTCAATTTTTAGTGAAAGTAAATAAAATAACTTATAAAAAATAGAGTTTATGACAAAACTAAACGTAAACTTTTTGTTTTAGAAAAATTATTTATTTAAATTTTAGCTCAATTAAGTCTAATAGATACATTTTTTTAACAGTTGTTTCTATATTGGATCTCACCTCAATCAACATATCGATCTTCTTGAGGAGAAGTTTGGCAGTTCAAACAATGCCATGCTAGTGTTTTATTTAGCTATATTTTAAAGCATTTTCGACATTGGATCGAAACAGTTCTATATCTAAATTAATCAAGTGGCGACAATATGTTATGTCATAGATTGATGTTGCATTGATTTTTAATAGGATATTTTTCATTTAAAAGTTCGGAAGGTCAATTTGCGTGAAGCTTGAGGCCTTTAACCAATTACTCGGTCGATGTTTCGGTCAATCAAATTGGCGAAGCAGCCTGTATTGAAGAGATCAATAATATAGGCGAAGACAAAATAATTAAATAAATAGCTACGTCACCCTCATTAATCCTTTTATTTTACGTCAAACTCATGCATTGAAGTCTTCAATTCATCAAATCTAGAGAAGAAAAATATATGTCACTTGAGTTGAACAATTTTTTCTTATTTCAACTTAAATTAAATTATCAAACTATTTGTATTAGTTCACCAATTTACCCTTGAAAAGTATATTAAAATATATCGTGATTATATTCCTCAACAATCATGCGTTATGTTTACTCACTGATGTGTTGTCTGTTTTGGGCTCATAAACTCTCACCGATTTTATTCTTACATCAGTTTTAAGCTCATGAACTCTCACTGATTTTATTCCTGAAAAAACGTTTTAGTAGTTTAGGAGAAAAAAGTGTTTATAAGAGACCATTGACCTCAATTTTAAGTAATACAGGTGCATGACAATACAAAATAAAAGTTTTTGAGGTGTTTATAAGAGACCATTGACCTCGATTCTAAGTAATATAGGAACATGACAATACAAAATAAAAAATTTTGAATTAGTAAATTATTTTTTGTTAAAAAAAACTTATCTCAATTTAAGAGGCTAAAAATTGCTCATATAGAAAATATATCCAGGATATTTGTTTGTCTTAATATTATACCAGTATATATATATATATATATATATATATATATATATATATATATATATATTATATGTGTGTGTGTGTGTGTGTGTGTGTTTGAACTCAAATGGTAGGAGTTGTTATATGAAAACTCTACCAATGGCAAGTGAGAATCCCAACTCCCACTAAAATCCACAGCATATGCCCTCAACACATCTTCCAGACTCAGACTGGCCATCAATCTGCGAATGAAAAGTTGTACTAAAATCCAATCGACTACTAACTCCTCTTGTAGTTTTACATCAAAATTGCAAAATAAACGGAGGTCGTCTGTCAAACACTATGGAAATCGGTACGTCATGCAAACGTACAATCCGATCAATATACAAATTCTCTAACCATGATGCTCCATAGGTCGTCTTGACAGGAAGAAAGTGTGCAGACTTAGTCAATCAGTCTACGATGACCCAAATAGAGTCGTACCCAGAAGATGTCCTCGGCAACCCGACTAAAAAATCCATTTTGATGTGATCCCATTTCCATTCCAGAAGGGGTATCTGCTGCAACAATCCAAAAGGATATTGATGCTCGAACTTAACATGTTGAAGAGTCATGCATCGGTTGCCAAACTCACTGATGTCCTTCTTCATCCCTGGCCACTAGTAAGACTCTCAAAGATCTCGATACATCTTAATATATCCCCTGTGTATAGAATATATGGAGCTATAACCCTCAGTCTTGATCTCCTCGTGTAGTCCACCAGAAGATCGTACATATAATCTCAATCCAAACCAGAGAACTATAGAATTATCAACACTGAACCCAGGTATACTAGACGTCTTAACTTTTTCAATTAAACTCTGAATCTCGACATCTTCCTTTTGAGCATCTCAAATCTGATCCAAAAAAAGGCATTGCCTCAATGTGACCAAACAACATCCCTGAGTCTTCCAATTGTAACTTAACAACTGAATCCATCAAATTGTGCCACTCAGACACTGTCAGTCGTCTCTCAGTAGCAATATAGGCTAGACTTCCCATCGACTTCCTACTCAAAGCATCGACAACTATGTTGGACTTACTAGGATAATATGATATAGTACAATCATAATTCTGAAGTAACTCTAACCAAAGTCGTTGCCTCAAATTTAAATATCGCTGCCCAAAGATATACTTCAAACTCTTGTGATCAGTAAAAATCTCAAAAGTCTCTCAGTAGAGATAGTTGTTGGAAAATTTTCTCTATGATGCATTGGTTGAGTTTGGAGAGCGGAAGCAAGTTAAAGTAAAGAGAGAAAAATAACACCGCAAATTAGAGTGGTTCGGCCAACCATACCTACATCTACTACCTAAGTCTCACCACTTAGGATTTTCACTATAACGATGATTGATTCCGGCTCAATCCAACAAAGCCTTACACCAAGGTTGATTGCGGCTCACACTTCTAAAGCCTACAAGGTTGATTACGGCTCATACCTCTAAAGCCATTACAATGTTGTTTTTCATAGGTTCACAATAAACCTTGTCCACTCTCAAAGAGTATACAAAATATTTACAAAAGATTGAAAGCTCTATGCTAAGAGTACATGTGTTTGATTGATGCTCATAATCTTCTCTCTATCTTGAATTTGGTGTTTTGGGGTGATGGAATGATGAAAATGTTTGGGACTTAAAAGCATATAATCATTCATGTTTTTCTGCCCTTCTTTAATGTATTTATAGCTTTTCCAAGCCATTTGACCGTTGCCTTGAAGAAACTAGCCGTTGGAGTTCATTTATAGCCGTTGCAGCTTTCTGGACCATTCATAACATACGTTGTACCAAGCCAGCGTACGTTGTCTGCAAATTCTCCAGGTCTACGTACGTTGTTCTTTCTTAACGTACGTTGATCATAGCCATATCTCCAGATGACGTACGTTGTCATTCCCTAACGTATGTTGTATTGGCACTTCAGCATTCTAGTGGCTTCTGTTTGCTTTCAACTTGCATTGTGCATGTCTCTACGTACGTTGCATATCCATAACGTACGCTGTAAATACATAACGTACGTTGTGGCACTTTCAATGGCTTGTTTCGCAATTCCGAGTTTTCCAACGTTTTTAACTCTAAGTCAAATATTTTGCACATCATCAAAACATAAAAAGAACTTAATGTTGATCACCCATGATTCAACAATAGTGTCTCCAAATCTTGACTAAGAACACAACTGCCGCTAACTCTAGATAATGTGTCGGATAGTTTTTCTCATGCTTCTTGAGTTGTCTCAAAGCATACACAATCACCTTTCCATACTACATTAACACACAGCCTAAGCCAACTCTGGAAGCATCACAGTATACCGTGAATTCTCTAGAACCTAACGGCAAGGCTAACACCAGTGCACTAGTCAAACACTTCTTCAATTTCAGAAAACTATGCTCACACAAGTCATACCATACAAATTGAACTCCTTTTTTAGTCAACCGAGTCATAGGAGCTGCAATCCTAGAAAAATCCTATATAAATCTCCTATAATACCTGGCCATCCCTAGAAAACTCTAAATCTCTGTAACAGTCTTAGACCTCTCCAAATAGAGTACTGCCTCCACTTTTTTTGGATCTACTATAATCTCATCCTTGGACACCAAGTGTCTTAGAAATGCCACATGTTTGAGCCAAAACTCGCACTTCGAGAACTTTGCATAAAACTGATGCTCTCACAAAGTCTGTAGTACCGACCTTAAATGATCCTCGTGCTCCTCCCTACTTTTCGAGTACACAGTGTGTCATCGATGAACACAATCACAAACCGATCTAGATACGGCATGAACACCCTGTTCATCAAATCCATGAATGTCGTTGTAGCATTCGTTATCCTAAATGACATCACAAAAAATTCATAATGCCCATATCTAGTCCGGAATACAGTTTTCAGAAAGTCCTCACCTCGGATCCTCAACTGATGATATCTCGACCTCAAGTCAATCTTAGAATACCTATGTGCGCCATGCAACTGGTCAAACAAATCATCTATCCTAGAAAGTGGATATCGGTTCTTTACCGTTACCTTATTCAATTAGCGATAATCAATACATATATGAAGGCTCTCATCCTTCTTCTTTACAAACAAGACTGGAGCATCCCAAGGTAAGACACTCGGTCAAACAAACCCTTTTATCCAATAATTCTCTCAACTCAATCTCCAATTCCTTCAATTCAGCTAGCGCCATCCAATATGGTGGAATCGATATTGAATCGACACATGGTTGTACATCTATAGCAAACTCAATCTCTCCTTCAGGAGGAAGTCCCGACAACTTCTTAGGAAATACATCGAAAAACTTGTGAACCACTAGTACGTGTTCTACTATCAACTCCGGTCCTTCTGACTCATCCAAAAAATAGCCAAATATGCCTCGCACCCTCGGTGGTCATCATCTTTACTCTAATAGCTGATACATAGTTTTGGACAATACTCTCCCACTCACCCTGAAAACAAAATTCACTCTAACCTGGCGGTCGAAAACACACCCTCTTGGCAAAATAATCTAGGGTAGTGTGCTAAGTTGATAGCCAATCCATGCTGAGTATAATGTCAAACTCCCCGACGTCTAACATGATTAGGTCGACTATCAGCTCATACTCATCAATAGCAATCATGCAACATTAAACCCGAAATCAATTAGCATCTTACTACCTAAAGGTGAAGATACATCTAACAATAAGTATAGCTGACACAATAACAACCCCGCACGTTCAACAAAATATACCGTGACAAACGAATATGATGCACTAGAATCAAATAATGCATGTGCAAAAGTACCAGAGATAGATAACGTACCAGTTACCACAACATTGGAGATCTATATACGCGATCCTGCCCTCCCGCGGCTGAATTACTTTGACCAGCCTGTCCACGGCCACCAACCTGACCAATCTGGCCATGGCTCTAAGATCCTACTATACCTTTGTTTGCACCTCTTCAAGCTCTCGTGCTGGTGGTGCTTGAACCTCTGACCACTGACTGTACTGCCTGTGATCCTGTGCTATGATTTACGGGACACTCAACCATCTTGTGTCCCGGTTGCTTATAATGAAAACAGAGACATGCTACCTTGTTGCACACCCCTGGGTGTCTCCTCCCACAAGTCTCGCAGCTGGTGTACGTGCCTTCAGAACTCTGTCTGTGATCCTATGTCATGCTTTACGGGACACTCAGCCACCTTTTGTCCCAGTTGCCTACAATGAAAATAGAGGCTTTCTACCTTATTGCACACCCCTGGGTGTCTCCTCCCACAAGTCTCACAAATGGTGTAAGTGCCTCCAGAACTCTGAACACCGACACGCCCAACTAGATGTGTCACGCTAACGCTCTGAGAACCATGTCTCTATCTCTATCCTCATGGAGAATGTTTAAGCCTCTGCTCAGACTGTCCACTATGACCTCAACCATACTGGCCTTTAGGTGTACTCTCAGTATTCAACCTCTTGGGCTCCCTTGGATGCATCTCATCCTAATACTTCATCATTCTTGTAGCCTCAGAAATCTGAGATACTGTAGTCAACCCAAGTGTCGCCACCACTCTGCTAATTTTAGGTAGCAACCCATTTAAGAACTTACTAGCCGGAGCCTTCTCACTCTTGGCCTCATCAGGTGCATACTTGCTCAACTCCTTAAACTGATCCTCATACTAGGTCACTGACATCCCTACCTCCTAATGGAACTTATTAAACTGGACTGCCTTCCTATCTTTCACGCTATGTTGAAAGACAGACATTGTGAGTTCATTCTTGAACTCCTCCCAAGTAAAAATCCTATGTGCCCCTCTATCCTGTCACCATCTAGCAGCTCGATCATCCAGTAAAAAGGAGGCAAGTCTGATCCTCATCAGTTCATTAGTGAGGTCCATCATTTCAAAGTATCACTCAACAATGAAGGTGAAGTCGTGTTGGTCCTCTCCCATTTTACCCTCAAACCTGGAGGAGTGAGTTTCATAAACCTAGCAAGATGGGACTCAACATTTGACTGAGGTGATGCATGAGCTAAAACAAGTGCGAGTGCAGCTAGCACCTCTGGATGTGGTGGAAGAACTAGCGATGTTGCAACTGGTGGAACTGGCTGACCTCTAGTTGTCTAACTAGTGGGAAGTGTCTCGATGCACTCAACAGCTTGAGTGAAACACATCATAATATCCAGTTGAGTCATAAGCTGAGGTTGGGGTTGAGGTGCTGACAAGGCAACCTCGGGCACACTACGTGCATCATACTTATTTACAATAAACTGAGCAGTAGCCTCGACAGGCTGATGTCTAGGCCTCCCACGATCTCTACCATGGCGTCGGTCCATATCTACAAACAAACAAGAATCTTATATGCAAATTTCAAAATGCATGTGATCGCCACAGTACCGAAGAAAAGATTAGAAGTCATTTTCGGACCATAACCAGCGTACGAGGCGAACTATCTAAGGAAGCCCGACTCATTTTGCACAAGCCTCAGAGAATCAAAAGTGCTACCCAATTTTTTCTTTTATCAAAACATTTGTTATTCGAACATATATAATAAAACGGGTTTATCATATATCAAAAATATATAATTATGTATATATCAGTAACATATGTCAAAATACAGAAGACATGGCAACCCAATAACCCAACAACATCTCGGTGTGGAGCTCTAATATAAAAAATAAAAGAAGTTCAGGCAAAAAGGCATCACTAACCAAAGAACGCATCACTAATGTCTAACATGCGATGTAGTTGCCGAAGCCAAACTCTGTGCACCTGGAAAATATTAAAAGGGGTGAGAAATCTCATTCAGGAATGACACTCCATATCGTCGCATATATGTATCACAAATATTGTTTTGAAAACAGTTCAAAAATACTATATGCATGTGTACGTGATATATAAATATACACACTAATACATAGTAGCATTTCTAAAAGCAAACATGCACACAAGCACCATAGTACTAGTATCAAAAACAAAATCAGAGCATATGTAATATGGGACCAAAAACAGAGTTGTGCGTATAACACAAAAGACAAAGTTCATGTAGTCTGTTCCAACATCTAATCAAAAACATATGTCTGACCAGACATACGGCTACTAAATTACCCCAATAATTAGGGGCTTGACAAAGCATTGGTATACCAAATGCTACGTACCCCATAGCTAGTCATTCCATATCAGAAACAAAAACTATACTACTATAGTACAAATGCAAAGACATGCAAATCAAAAACAAAAACAGAGAGAGGATATATATATATATATATATAATTCAAAAAAAAAGTATTGATTATTAAATCATATAATCAGCTTATTAATTTAGTCAATCCTTATATTAGTCTAATTTTAGAAATATATCTAGCACAACAAAAACAATAGGAGTTTCAAGACACAACCAATGTGTCTGAAGCTGTCATCTATTCACCTGGATGTCCAAGCTGACAATCCAATCAAATGCCACTACTCGATGGCTGGTCATGCTAGCAGGAACATGAAGCTGAAACAAATATATTGGAAACAAGATATATCAGAAATGAAGCAAATAAAATACTAATACTGTAGTTGTACCGAAATACGTGCACATGCATATGCAAACCCAAATGCTCAAACAAAACCCAATAATCCATTTCTAACCAAAGTCTAATATAATAAATCAAAAATTACACATCGGTGTAAAATTACACTTTGGTCGCCGGACTTTGGAAAATTACCAATCATTCCCCATAATATTCCAAATTTATAAATTGATTCCTAACACTCCAAAATCACCATTTTAACCTCGGATATCTCAAAAACATTCAAATCAATTTTCTAACATATGCAAAATCAAATTTGACCCTTAAATGCCAAATATCATATTTGGTCCTCAATGACAAATTACACAAATAGTCCAACTTCTAATTCAATCGATAAAAATTGAATCTAAACACCCATATTAGTAAATGTCAACCTCAGGAACATGAATCTATAATTGATTTACCAAAACAATTCAAATTTATCAAAAATGCTTTGAAAATCCGTCCAAACCCTAACCCATTTACATAACTTGTCAAATCTGCAAAATCCAAGCGTGATTCAAGTATTTCTAGCTCCAATATATCAAGATATATCAGAAACAACTTCAAATCTAACAAGGGAATCATCAAAATCTGAAACCCTAGCTCCAAATAAACCCACTTCGTCCAAACACAAAAACCTCCAAAACTGAAGTTAAAATCTTATGATTCCGACCTCAACATCAATAATCTAATAAAAATCAACCCCTATTCCAATAGAAAAGGAGAAATCTGAACCCAACATCAAATTTGTCCATAAACCCTAAATGAACAATTCATGAACAAAAATGAAAAAAGAAAAGATTAATGAATGTTTTTTACCTCGAGAATTGAAGTGGAAGCAATGAAAAGTAATGGGAGATGGAGATAAATCAATTTGAAATTGATTTTGGTAGTGGAGGTGACTTATGGCCGAAATGAGACGGGTAAGGGTATTTATAAACCCCCAACACCAAAACGCTGCGTTTCACTTAAAAATGACCCAGACAAGGCACATCTACTTGCGTAGCACCCGTTCTACTCGTGTAGTGTCACTTTCTACGTGTTTAGCGCAACACACAATGTGCATAGACGACTTCCCTTGCTCATGGTTCAAACCCAAATGATCAGATGATGATCAACGTACGTAGAAGCCCTACAACGCATGTAGCAAGCCTCAAGCTTGATCTACGAGCGTGAATTCCCACTTTTAATGCATTTCCAACTTGGAACCATAATTATCATCATTCCCAGGACCAACCAAACGCCTAAACGTGCAAGAATGATGAACGCAACATCTCCAAACATCTCAAAAACACAATAGAATCAAACGGAAAACTACAAGTATCCAATTAGAACGAGTGGGATATTACATCGCACTTCAAACACATCGGATCTTATTGTTTGTTTCCACAAATTATGTATTATTTTTTAATCATTTTCTTAATGAATTTATAATCGTTTGCTTAATGTATTTTATTATTTTTAGACTTTGAATATAGTTATTTTTCAACCACTGAATTATTTTTTTTAATATTTACTTAGTCGACACTAATTTGTATAAAAAAATATTATCCAAATTACTTTAAAATAAAATTTCAAAAATATGATTTATTTTACATAAAAGTACAAAATTTAGTATGTTAAATAAATATATTTATTGTGAATTATATATTATAAATAAATTAAATAAGTAGAAAGTAATTATATGTCCTATGATTGAGTATAAAGAAAAGTATAATGAAAATGATAGAGTTTAATAGAGATAGAAGTTAATAAAAGAAGAGTTTAATAGAGAGAGGTTAATGAAAGAAGAGTTTAATGAAAAAAAAAAGTTAATAAAAAGTTAATGTGACATGACAATAATACTCAAACAGGTATAATGCATTGTGATGCCCTAAAAATAAAAATAAATCGTGGAATATGAGGTGTAATTTTTATGTCATTTTCTTTAACCCTATTTTGACGTGGCTGTCCGCGTCATTGGATTCTAGTTCTCTTTTCGCACGTATCTCTTTTATGCTGTCTTTTACCTTTCTATTTAATTATATTTGTGTGGACATTAGAGATTCCATGTTCAATAATCATGACGAAGCTTCCACATTCAACAACCTAATTGTCTTCTACTAATTACAATATGATTTCACTTCTGACCAACTATGACAATTACATTACAGTCATCACCCATTTCTTTTATAATAGTCCCAGTTAATGTGTTAAATTTAAAACCTACGTTTCATTTAGTTTTTAATTTTATAGGCTTGTTAAACAAAAAAAGAGAGAAAATAGACAGTGAAATACTATAATCGTATATTTAACTGACAAAAAATAACACAAAGTAAGATAATTTAAAAAAAAAGAACCGAAATGAAAAAAAAAATCTGGGTAGCTCAAACTTGTTTTCAATTAAAAATAGTCATTTTTTTATAGTTGTTTTCCATAAAATTTGAACCTAAAATTTAACTTATAAGTCATTACTTATTTACCAACTAAACTCCTCGTGGGTTAAAACAAAGTCAGGTTAATTAAGACAAAAGGAAACAAAAATGTGACCTGTGGGAACTCCGGTCTCCAAGTCCTTTATATGTCTAAACAATAAAATCCAGACACTTGCGATAAAAACTTGAGATCAGAATATATATTCAATAGTTATCTTACTATTATTAATTAATAGGATTATAATAAAACTTATTGTTACCATGACTATCAGAAAAATATATCATAAGATCAACCTAGTGAATTCATTAATTAGTATACATAATTTATATTCTTTCAATTGACAACGTAATTTCTATTCTTTAATGGTTTCAATTGACAATGTAAACAATTTTATTTTGTTCTATAATTTTATATTAATATATATAGACGTCCCAACAAAAGAAGAAGAAGATAAATACAACTATAATTAAAGTGTTAGAAAAGGGATTTCCCAATAACTCCAATTGGAATGGGTATTGAATTGGGTCTACGATTAGATTAGAATAGGAAGCTTAATCCTATTGGATTTTGGTAATAACTCCTAATTAGTTTAAGAGATCTCACTCCTATTCAATATGTAAAAGGTGACTCACAACTCTAACAGCATGAGAGAAAATACACAATACACAACACACAAAAGAATCTCTTCCTCTCTAACATTAGTGTGTCATCAGCCTCAAGGAGAAGAAGAATTTTTGGTATCACACATTATTCATAGATCTTTCTGTTGGTTTTTGAGTTGTGGATACGTACTAGTAAATTTATGAAACTTTAATGGATTGTCATAAAAATAAATTGTATATTAATAACATTTCGGGTGTTTCTAGCTAGCTCGGTTGATATTAATAAAATTTCGGATATTCCATCTATATTTCTTCAGGCCAATCTAACTGAATTGAGAATAAGAGCGTCATTCTTGAGCAGAGGCAGTCTAAATGAGTTGGCTTGAAAAATGGGTTTGGTCCGCTTTTATTAAAAGAAAATTGTATATATAATAAACCTATTTAACTTGTTAAGTTCGTAAATGCACATTTCTTGTTCTTCATGGCATGTTTGCGATTTTGAAATCAAAATTGAACAACATTCCTTTCACGTGCCTCGTCGTCAAGCATGATGGAAGAAAAAACATAAAATGGACCGATGGAAGATTTCAATTATGCATCACTAATCCTTTTTTTTTTCATTTTTTACCAAACTAATTGACGCATGATTTTCATGATCTGCAATGGATTGCACGTAATATAATATAATATAAGATTTATCTTTCCGGACACAGGATGTACTGATCAAAAAAAGAAAAGAAATATCCACAGGATATATAGACGTATGATGTTGTTTAAATATTTGTGTGAAAGTAATGGACAGAAATTTAAAATATATTATGTGGGTGTATCTAATAAAAACAAATGATAAACAATTAATGACAAATTAAATAGGGTATCGAGATTCTACCTCGATGAATGCAGCAGAAAAGTCAATTGGATACTCAATAAATAATTTATCGCTAATCATCACGAACCATAATCATATGATAATATGAAATCCAAAACTAGTAGAATAATCTCTTGCAAAATTAAATGACAGGTGTAACGAAGAATAATTTCTTCCTCCTCCTCCTCCTCCTCCTCCTCCTCTAGAGGCCGATGACACATAGTGCTAAGAGAAAGAGAGTTTATTTTGTATTCGTGTGTTTTCTTAGGTTTTGAGTCATACTTAGCTGGCTAGGAGTAGATTCTTCTTAATCTATTAGGATTTCATTACCAAAATCTAATAGTATTAGGCTTACTAATCCTCATTTAGCCATAACCCAATTGGATATCCATTTTAATTTAGATTCAGATTCCAACTATAACCCGTCATAAGTAAATCCATTTTTTTAACATATTCGTTCTATGATTTTTGTTCCATCAATTAGTTTTATAAATTTATTTTTTAACATTTAAAGGTTTATTCTCTTTGATATGACTGATATGGATTAATAAATTCTATAAAATATGCGAAAGTGGATCTAATTGATTATTGATTTCATAATTGTATAGCAACAAAAAGAAGACTGCGGATTGTGGCGATACTATATTTGTTATGTTTCTTAAAGCATTGCTAACTTGTAGATTTTATACCTTAAAGAATTATCAATTTTATATTATGCACTTTTTTTCACTACAATTGGTCACGAACAAACAGTTTAAATTTATCTACAGTCACTAAATTTTATGACTCAGTTTAACTCGGTCATTAAAGTTTAAATTTGTTTAGAACGACCACTTAATTTTGCTAAAAAGCTCAGCACAATCACTCTGTTATTTTATATCACCGGAGTTCATGAATGGACCGTTACGCCATTAATTGTTTACACATCAGTGTGTCACGCAGACCAAAATAAAAATGTAGGTTATAATAATTTTCACACGGACATTTTTATTCTTGTCTGCGTAACACATTGATGTGTAAAAAATTGATAATATTACGGTCAATTCATGAACTCTAGTAACAAAAAATAGCAGAGTAATTGTCATGAACTTTCTAGCAAAATTGAGTGATGGTTCTGAACAAATTTAAATTTTAGTGATCGAGTTGAACTGAGTCATAAAATTCAGTGATCGTGGATAAAATTAATCCGAACAAACTGATCATTCTTGTGTTGATTTTATCAAGTAAACAAATAATGGAAGGTGTTAAATACAATATGAAGCATGATATGTGTGAGTGATAAGGGAGAGAGCTGCTTTTTTAACGTCTCAAAGAGACGTATAAAAAGGTTATATAACCTTCATACACTTACTAAGAATATAATTAAATTAACGAGAAATTTAGTGTCAAATTTCAAAAAATAATATTTAAATTAATTATAAATATAAGAGTATAAATAAGTTAAGCGGCTTGTAAGCAGTTTAATATTTAATTCAGTAAAAATTCTTTCATATTTGATTTGACTTATATAATTTAATAGTATATTATAATATTTAAATGCGTGATAATATTTTTGCTATGTTATTTAAATAATTTATTTAATATATCAAATATAATTTAATATATAAAAGAGGAAAAAAAATGAAGCCATTGAGGTTTTGGAGCAAAAGCTCTTTGAGCTATCTCTCTTGGTTTTTCATCTCGGGTTTGTATACTGTCAATCTTATTTTAGGTTTTTTTAACCTATTTTACAAGTTTTTTCGTCAAAGTTTATATCCTAGACCACTTTTTTTATTTATATGAATAAAATCACAAGAAAATTGACTTATCAAAAATTTATAAAAACAAAAAACCTTATAATAAAAAAAATGATAAGCTGATCTCCAATGTAACTAAATGTTAGTTTTTTTTCCCTAGTCTGAACGATTAATTAATGTTATTTTTGAATTACCAGTCAAAAGAAATATTAGTTTTGAATTTAAGTGAATTGGTTGTGTAATCCTTCCGTGGAGATTCAAACTTTTGGAACACTGATCTTTCTTAGGTTAAATATAAAAGATTGACTAATGTTGGTTTTGAATTGAAGCAGTAGACGTTAAATATACACGCAATTGTAACTTCTAACTTTGTTTGTAATGTAATAAATGGAAGTTGACAGTCAAGAGATTACAGCCACCGACCCTGAGGTCACAGTAAGGAGGCACATGAGGAAGATCTACGCATTACGTTACAGTTGCAGGAATTGACCATCTCTAGGTATGAGAATAATTCACGATTTCCATAACCAAAATGTACAGACAAACTTTGCCCACTGCCTTCTCTGTTCACTAATGTCCAGACTTGTGTGCTTTTAATATGCTCAACTAGATTCTTTTTTTATTCTCTGCCCATGAAGATTCTCATCTTCTTTTCCTATTTACAAGCTTTAACAAACCATTTTCGTGCACATATATGGAGTGTTTGTTTTTTTAGAAATACCGATCATCCGTGGGCCGTTTGTTTGATGTAAAATGAGTAGGTTTTAGTAGATGTAAATTTAGATTGATGCATATAGGTAGAAAAAATAACACGACTAGTGCGGATTAGATTTGAGAGAGAAAGTAGACACATAATGCGTCTTATTCACAGAGCTATCATACTAATTTTTTGATAGGATTATTTAAAATTAGGTTTGGTTGATCGTATCTACTTCAACTAAACACTCTATTATCAATGTTCGTTGGTATATGTGAATGATAGCTTAGATCCTTAAGCAAATACTAGGGTGCAAACTTTTATAGAACTTATGGTGTTGTGTATAGATCGTACGAAGTTGAGAGAGTTGCCTGCATTTGTCTCTTTGCAATACTTGAAAGAGACAACTATATTTCTTATTCCAACTACTTTTTTTAAAAAAAAAACACTCCATTTTTTTATGTGAATTGTCAAAATTCTTTTATTTATGATATCATTATTGGTTCTTTCACACGTAATTAAATCGTTAAATTTCTTAATATTCATGTAAAGTAACAAAATATTTGATATTTTTTTGTATTTTACATCATTAACATTATTTTTCACATATATTGACCGATAATAGAAGAGATAACGATTTCATATATTTATTTTTTATAAAATTTCTAATCAAATATTTTGAATAAAATGATAATAACAGAAAGCAAATATATTATAGATCATTTGTTAAGATGAGATTTGCTTGAATTTTTCAATATTCTAATACTACTACTACTCATGTTTTTCTAGGGTTAAATTATATGCAATGAATAGGTAAAAAAAACTACAACTTGCTAAGAAATCAAAAAAAAAATAGAGAAAGAAGGAAATGCATGATGTATTAAAAAGTCTATCATGAATAAAATTAAAAATCAAAATGTGGCGAGAGAGATTTTTGCTATTTTGGTTAAGATGTGTTTCCATAAGGTACCGACGGTATCCAAATACTATTTTTACTTGAGCAAACTTGTAACTTGTTAGTTTGTACAGCTTTGTTTTTCTACAAATCTCCTACTTTGTGGATGTTGCGTTTATAAAATTTTCACTTACTTAAAAAAGAAGGAATTGCATTGGAAATCACGTCTTCCCTTTATAAATAAAAATTCAAAGTTTAAATTACGTCTCCAATTTGCTAAAGATAAAATACATTGGCAAAAAAAAAGAAGGCTAAATGACTTTAAGAGGTCTTTTAAATTTACAAGTTTCTTCATGCTTAATTAATAATTTGGGATATTTAATTTTAATAAATTGAGTAGTAGATAATAAAATTAAATTGTATATTAAAAAATTAAAAAGATTGACATATTTTTTAAAAATTGTAATATGTTAAATATATAATATGTTATATTAAAATATTGAAAATTAAACAGTCTAAAATAACGATTTAGAGCCCAAAAACATCTATTTTTTTTAGGTCACATCACATCCAAAAGATATGTTTTTCCTATAAGAAGAAGAAAGCACAATCATGCACAAGAAAGGCATTTATACGGAAATCATTACACATGCTTTTGTTCTAAGCCGTCACTTTTCCTATGCAAGAGCTTGAGCCAATTCTCACCCAACATTGATATACATATTGCTAAAGCAGTGTTGGTTTTAAGTAAAGTTTATTATCAGTATAATATATAAGTAATAATATTTAGTTTATTATCATTTAGAAAATTAATATGTTTTTTGATAAGTTATTTTATTGTTCCCACCAAAGATTGACCCACAAATTTTTGGTACAAAAATTTATTTTAATACCAATGAGCCTAACAAATTAATATGTTAGTCTTTCTTCTTTTACTATTTTAATTTTGTTCTTGTTAGACTTTCTAAGATATGGTATTTAATAATTTGAGTCGGTTTTTTGTTATTCAAATTCTTGAAGTTTTTTTTTTTAAATGAGAACGGCACATCTTAAATTTTATTAATAGTTCTCATTTATGGCGGAAGGAAACCATAGTTATACATATTAATCAAAACAAGAAAAAACACAAACAAAACAGAGACCAAAACACAACAAAACAAGGACTAACACGAAACTAAACAAAACATCAGACCAACAAGTTCTTGAAGTTTATAATTGTTGTGAACCTTGTTGAGTCTGGTTTTGATAATGATGAATGCAAAACATCCATGAAAGAAGTGCAAAGTTGCATACTTGCTGATATTTGGTCATAAAACACTTTAAAAGTCATCAAAGCATGTTGATGCATGCAAAGCTGGCTCCTACGCACGAAGAGACTGAGCAAAGCACGTTGATGAGAAGCAGATCTCACTGGAATTAATCTTTACTTATCTAAGCACGTAGAAGATTTCACTACTCATGCAGACGAATATCAGATTGATGAGGAAAAGACTAAAGCATGCAAAGCCACGTTGAGAAGAGTTCAAGGCGCGTAGACGAGAAGAGGTGCAATCTTTGAACAGAGATCTACGCACGTAGAAGAGGGAGTCCAACGCACGTAGATGAAGATGAGCTTGACTATCTAACAAAGACTAAAGACTATTTGACGAATGTTAGATTGATATGGAAAAGATTAAGGCACGCAAAGCCACATTGAGAAGAGTTCAAGACGCGTAAAAGAGAAAAGGTGCAATCTTTGAACAGAGATCTACACACGTAGAAGAGGGAGTGCAACACACGTATATAAAGATGAGCTGGACTATCTAACAAATCTGAGACGCTTCTCGATAATTTAAATTTGAATATTCTCTGACACATCACATGAATAATCAGAGGTTCAGCTCTACGCACGTAGAAGAGTGTGCTACGCACGTAGATGGGGATGAGCTTGATTAGCTGACAAAATCAAGAAGCTCCTCGGGAATTTGAATTTGAATATTTTCTAACACAAATCATGTGAAAAATTAGAGGTGCAGTCTTTGAAAGAACGACTATGCACATAGACAAAGGTACAACGCACGTAGCAAGCCACTGGGTGAAAACTGCAAATTCTGAAATTCAGATCAATGAACGCAGAACATGGCACAAAGCATGTAGATCATGAGTCTATGCACGTAGAAGCGAAGCAAAGCACATAGATGTTGATCCACTCAAAGTCGAGACTATTGGAGTTCTTGCAATGCATGTAAACTTGCTATCCATGCACGCAGAACTCAGATGGAACAAGATACTACGGACGTAGAAAGCAGTGACGTCATGTCTAGACAGAATTTCTGTTTGATTCACGACGGCTACTTTGAGTCTCCAACGGCTATATTCTTACAAATGGCTATAAATAAACGTCTCACAGCAGAAGGAAAAAAGTA
The DNA here is from genome assembly GCA_948243855.1 of Flueggea neowawraea. NCBI lineage: Eukaryota > Viridiplantae > Streptophyta > Magnoliopsida > Malpighiales > Phyllanthaceae > Flueggea > Flueggea neowawraea. Next base: position 27,453 of record CAODLS011136010.1, read on the forward strand.
AGAAATAAGAGATACTTTTGCCAAGATTTGATATTCATTCTATCTCTCTTTTCTACCTTTCTAACCCATTTGAGCTATTCATTTGCATTTATTGTTGGGTTGGTGTGAGCTTGTTTTTGTTATATCTTTGGGTTGATTTTGTAACAATTAAGGTCATTTGCTGGGGTAGTTAGGTTTCCTTGTTGAACCTTAAATAAACAATAGTGGTTATTAGTTAACTTTAGAAAACTAGTTGAACGGTTTACTAGTTAAGCCCATAAAAACTAGTGGTTCGGTTTGTTAGTTGATCTCGCAAAAACTAAATGTTTGGTTTGCTTGTTTTTGTCCTGAAAATAAGTGAATATAGTTTTTTAGTTGAGCTCGCAAAAACTAGAGATTCAGTTTGCTTGTTGAGCCTACAAAAATAAGTGTGTAACGATTTTCTTGTTGAGTCCATAAAAACAAGGTGTAACGGTTTCCCTCCACCCGGAAGTGAGAAAGTTAGTGGATTGAAATTCTCTAGTGGATCTAAAAGAGTGTACATAGATCAAGAGGACCGAACCACTATAAATCGAATTTGTTTTATTTCTCCCTTATTATTTTATTTTGCATTATATTTGTTTTACATTGATTGTGAATTAATTATTTTATTATTTTCTCATTTAACTTTGATTTTATTTGTAAAAGACTCTGTTATTTATTTTAATTTGAAAAAAAATTCAACAAAATTTTTAAATCTTTAAAACTCTAATTCACCATCTTAAAATGCTATTTTACGGTTCTTTTAGGACCAAAACCAAAATCGTTGTTTTCAAACCTGACTATACCATGTACCATGATTTTCGGTGGAGTTACTGATTTCTAGAGGTGGTGATTTCTGAAGGGTAATTTTGGCATAATCAGGGAATACTAATCAATGGTTACAAAATGCAAGTTATCCACAACACAAAACAAACATGATTTTGAAGTGAGAAACGCTTCTGTTACAGTGTAAAATGCGTAATATGCCGAATCCAAACAAACCCTTTGTTTTTGATAGCAACGGATGATGGGAATTAATTAATAAATAAAGGAAGAGTGAAATTCCATGACTTGACAAATTGAATTATTGACTATCAAAAAAACGGAAAAAAAAAGGAATCTTACTATCGAACCCATATAATTGGTCTCCACAAGCAAATGCTATACATTGATTGATAAGTGATAGATATTGATATGCTTGAGAGGATATCATCTAAAAGTTTCCTCACTCAAAGGTTTCCACCATTTTCCTTAGGAGCATTCCATCCATATTTGAGAGAGACGTATATTCCCTTCCTAATCTAGTTAACACTTAACTTATAAAAAATCTGATAAATATTTATGTGCAAGTACATTCTTTTGAATTAATGCTTTTGAATTTTTTTAATTACTGGACCATAAATTAAAACTGTTTATGTGAGACCCGACCAATCCTGACCTTAATTTGTTAGGCATGAGCTGAAGATTGAGCCTTATAATTGATCAACCCATATATTAAAAAATTTAGGCTATATTTAATTGATAAAATAATTTTTTATTTCTATTTTCTGTTTTATATTTTGTCTCTATTTTCTAAAAATAAAAAACAATTAGAAAATATGTTTGCTAATCAAAAAAAAAATTGAACAAAGTTTTCATTTTTTAATTTCTGTTTTCTAGTTTTCTAGAAAATAATGAAAATTTTTCTTAACGGCTCCTTAATTTCACAAATTGTTTTTAAATAATAAATTAACAAACCAATAGGCTAAATTATCGGTACTAAAAGTAACTTCAATACTAAGGGTAGAGAGATTATCGTGGGAGCAAATAATGAAAATTACTTGTAAAGAAATAAAATATGTAATGATAATTGTATAAATTATACAATTAGATATTATAATGTGTAATATAATTTAAATTAATTATATTATTAGTAGTTATAATTGTTAAATTAATATATTCAGGGTTTTCTCACCCTTTACAGCAATTAGGCCATTGGGGAACCCACTAAATTTTAATAACTACTACATATTGTTTCTTTTTGTAATAATCGTCATAGTTAGATGGGATTTGGATGGTGGAAAGTCAAATGATCCATAGTTTGCCTGATCCTTTAGTGTTGGGTTTTGAGTATACTTGGTAGGAGTTGATTTGCTTCAATCAAGCTTCTAAAGGACGAAATCTGCATATTCTACAAAGGAGACGCGATTTATTTCAATTTTTTGCAATTTTGGGGTTAAATTAGAGTTTTTAAAGCGTAAAATATGCATTTTCTAAAAACTTTTTCCATAATTTTTTTTATTTGGCCCTAAAATGTCAATAAATTGGCTCATTTGTACCTACTGATATTGATACATACATGGCACATACTTCTTCAGTTTTGAAATAATAATCGTTTTAAAAAAAATTGTTTCAAAATAACTGTCTTTCTACAATTTGAAGAAAGCATTTATTAATTTTTTTTAGTTATACCCTCCATAAATACATCATGACCAGAGCAGAGATTAAAAAAAAATATTTTCCAAAGTGAATTAAAAAATATGGATCAATCGATGATAAATGTTCAGAGTGAGTGACCAAAAATATTTCACGTACTTTTTAATATGTGTGTCAAAATCTTAAACGATAAATGAATCGAAATAATATTTAGACTTGGATTACGCAATTATTAGGCGCTTGTACTATGATTACAACGTTTTAAATTAAAAACATGAAACGGGAGATATACATTATTTCAATGATTTATGAGATGTCGTTTTTGCAAGAACGTCACTTATAAAAAATATATATATAATAAATATATATTTGTGTGAGATACTACACCTATAAATTACCAGAAATTACCTTGGAAAAAAAATAACAAACATAACAAATATACTCTGATTGGTAAAGAAAAAAAACAGTAAAAATATAATTGGTTTATATCAATAAGCTAAGAAAAAAATTAATTAATATTTAATTTCATTGATTAAAAATAAAAATTACTACCACC
>CAODLS011136534.1:0-20877 GCA_948243855.1 Flueggea neowawraea
AAAGGATTGATATTCAATATTAACAGTTTAGTTTGCTTTGTGATTCTCATATGATCAATGCATTAAAATTTAGAACTGTGTTCCTTACCCTGGTGAAATGCTGCCCACAGCCAAGACAATCAGAGAAATGCTGCCAATTAAGTATGAGGTAAGGAATCCCCAATCCTGCAAAGAATCACTCAAAATGTTCATTGATAAATGCAAGTTGATTGAAAATTATGCTGCACAAATAAAATTGGCCTAACTGAATGAATGCTAGCACAGTTCAAAAGAAAAAGGTATATAGATTTACCCCTGGAAGCTGGCCAGCAAGGACTGCCAAAAATCCTGTTGTTCCCACCACTGAGAAAAGAAAAGCTGCCTGCATTACTGAGAAACATTATCTATATGAATTACATTGTCAAAAAAATAAGCTGAAAAAGAGGAAACTGAGAATTCCAGTAAACAAGCATTGATTGTGAGCTAAAATATCACTTACATCATTTCTAACACTTGGGATTGCAAGATTTTCTTCGTTTTTTATTCCCAGCGAAGTTAGCTCGCGAAGAGAAGTCTGTTCCAAAATTTGTGAGTCAAAACAACACCATATATGCCGGGGAAATCAAGAATTACAATTGGAAACTAACAGTTCGGCGAAAGACATAAGGCTGAGAACTGCATTTAGTAGCCCAACCAACCTCTCGTAGTTGATCAAGTGCCTCTTTTACAGCACTGCTATCTTTCTGCACCATCCAAATGATTCAACATTCATTAAACCTCACTGTTTCAGCATCAAAACTTCTACCAGTTTTTCATTAATTCTAAAGAAAAGACAAGCTTATAAGAAGGAAAAGTGAGAGAAATCAAGAACCTTATCAAGAGCAGATTGGAGGGTTTTGAGCTCAACAGGTGCAGAAGAAGATGCTCTGATTTGGAATGCCGTGTGACGGTATCGAAGCACAGCGTAAGTGGCCGGATTGGATAATGAGGTCATTAAACCCGAAATTAACATTCTTGTCAATTCTTGTTCACTTTCTTGTTTGTGTCATATGAATGCTCTGTGTCTGAAATTGCATAGGATGGTGATGCAGCAGAGAGCAGATAAGGTTTGGATGGTTTGGCGCGCCAGGATCAGTTTCACACACGTGTTTTAATGAAATTTATTTGTTGAGAGTGGGATTAGAACCCAAGCCCTTTCGGACAAGAACCTTAATCTGGCGCCTTAGACCAACTCCGCCATCTCAACTGTTGTTATGTGAATATAATTTAAAAAACAAGTTGTGAATTGAAAACCAAGGTAAGATGACATTCTTTTTACTCCAGTTGAATGGGATTCATTTTGTTCTGCTACGTCAATAGTATCCAATCTAATTGTATAATCAACAGTTTTTCCCCTAAAACTACGTAAGAGAAAAATATACTGAAAAAACGAACGCCATTTTCATAATTTTGTATCCTAAATAGGAAAAAAAAAACTCGACAATCAGGTGAAAAATTGAGTTTATTTTGCAAATTCATCACTAGTTCGTGTTGCTCATTTTATATCCGATCTTCATGTTTCGTGTCAAAGAATTTCACATTGTTTATGTTGAGATGGTCTCTTGGATCCCTATAACATAGGGAGAGCCAGCAAGATCGCTCATGCTTGCTAGCTCCCAGCTTAAACCCGGTGTTACCCCCTGAATCCCACTTTCATGGACACCGCTCGTGAAACCCTAGCATGTGTGTGGAGAGAAGACTCCAACACACGAAGATGAAGAGAAGGATTTACCCAATGAAGGATATTAGAAAAAAACTTATAGACATATGGTTCTTAAATTATTTGTTGAGATTGAAGTGAGTTTTTCTTGAAGAATTGTGGAGCCATGATGATAGTTGATGAAACAAGTCAAAATGGGACGAATTGGTGGAAAGAAAGAGGTGAATTGAAGTGTGACGAGGTGGATACAGCCTAAGACAAGGTCGTGTCCTAGGTGATCTGTCTGTGTCTTCTCAGTTCCTAGCCACACAATTGCGTATTTTGTCTGTATCTTGGCTGCCACGTCCATGTCTTATTGTACCATCTCATGTCTTCATGTCTGATGGGTTTTAGACGTGTTTTAGGGTTTTGGGTGGTTTATTTTAGTTAGGATTTCATTGTAGACTATAAATAGATGGTTTGAAAACAATTCTTATAAGCCTTAGTAAGCTTGGAAGTGTTTGAACGCAATTGTAAGTTGTTGTGCTTGTTTTTTACTCTGAATAGTAGAATTACTTGTGCTCTGCCCGTGGACGTAGATCGAATTGATCGAACCACGTAAATCTTGTGTTCTTATGTGATTGCTCTTTGTTATTCCACATTCTTCTATCGCTGGTTTTCTCTGACATGATTTTTACAAGGCACATGATTTAGAAGTGTTTTTAACACTTTTTGGAACAATTTTTCAACAGTAGAAACTCAACAGTTGCCATCATAATTTTGTAATTTGTTTTTTATCTGGGGTATCTGTAATTTTGTAATTGGTAAAAAAATTGATTATGAATCCATACATGGCATATTTGATTAGTTGTAATTAACAATCAATTAGAACCAATAAATATTTAAATAAAAGTCTTATTTTGAAGCCTTTAAATACGAGAAGAATTAATTAATTTGAAACACAGAGGTGTTGTATACTAATCTTGTATAAATTCGGTTTATATATATAATATCAGTATATTTATGCTAGAATTATGAGTTTGCAGGACTTGATTTTGCAATGGGTTTAGTAGTCTAGATTTATTGACTGGAGTCTCTGGTGGTGGATTTTTTTTTTGATAAGTTTTAATGGCGGAATATTGATTTTTTTTATTAACGGGGAACTTAGTCGGTCCGCTCGAACTGCTAAACCTTCATCTTGTTTAAGAAGAATCTTACTTTGTATTAATAATTTTATATTCTGTTCAGTATTGTTGGGGTCTTGTCTAAGACCTGAATTTAAAGAAAGAGTGAAGTCCTATTTGATTGGCAAATTTGTTTGAAGTGGTAACTGATGATGATCTCCAAACTCTCATCAAAACCTACTATTTGGTAAGTTGTTACTATCAGTGACAGATCTAAAATTTACATTAAGTAATTGCTGGTTATAAATGTATAATAAAAAAACTGTGGCGGAGTCATGATTTACACTAAACGGTTCTAAAATATTAGAACTAACGGATTTTTATAAAGAAATCAATTTAATATTGGTTAGTATTAATACAAACTAATTGGGTTAATTAAATTTGATGTTTCTAGTTATAGTTTTTGATTTTTATGTAATAAACGGAAACAAACATAACAATATCTTAGTTGTGCTTTTTGATTGTTTTGCTTTTTTAGTGTGAGTTTCTCCATTATGGTTGTTAATTATGATTTGCAAATGATAGGATTTTAATTTTTAGATAACAAGATTTTAACTCAACTAACGGATTTAAGTTGTAGAAACTAGTTTGACTAAGTTTAAATTAGAAGAACCTAATTAGAAAATATAACAAACCTCAAGGATGAAAGCAAGGGTTTGAGCCCTTGTTTGTTTTTGTATAGTTCTGCCACTGGCTACTATTAATGGCATTATAGTAAGTCATTACTATTAATCGTGTCATAGATCGAAGAGTTTTTTTCGGGTAGAATTCACTCACTGTTATTTAGAGTTTTGATTCCACCATTATCTTATAAGGTGCCTTTTGAGGTGGCGTTAGACCCAATTTTAATATTTAGTCATTCTCTTTTCTTTTTTATTGATATTTTAATATCTTAGTTCTGTGTTTATAGCTTAATTAAATTCCATGTTTGCATTTTAAAAAACCTTAGTTAAGGAGTCGTAAGTTGCAGAGAGATCTATTGTATTGGTGAATAATTAATCAGATGGATAAATCTTTGTCAAACAAAAAAGAAAACCGATATGCATGTTTCTGTTTATACATACGATCCAACATATATTTGTAGTGCATCTCTAGTTAAATGAACTTTTCTGGCACGAAAGCTGAAGAAATTTTAAACATTCTTATGACATGCACTTTAGATTCTTAAATGATCCAATCATTTTTTGTTCTACCAAAATTGTCCAATCTTATTCTATATTTTGATGTCAATATCTATATAATTTTCTAATGATTTTGGTATTTCTGAAACCGACCTCAATATTGAATCGATACTACTTTTTGTGTTGCTATACACAGCTATTTCTCGAAATAATTGAGGATAAAAAGATCAATTGGACCAAGATACGGTTTTGGATTTAGTACTTGATGATAATGAGTTCAATGAATTGAGTTGTGTCCACATGGAGCCATTAAATCTACGCCGTATAAGGTGAAATGGTGTCGAAAAAATGATCTCCAATTTGAGATGGATTTTGTACTATTTTGTAGCAAACAGCCCACAACATCAAATGCATGCACGTACATTAGTATCTTGCACCGACTACATGTAAGGGCTTGTTTGGCAATCTCAATTTCTAGTAATTAGTCAATTTTGGCTACTTCCGAATTGCTAATTGCGGTTAATTATTTGTGAGAAGTAGTTAGCAATTAATTAAAGAGGAATGCTTGGTGTTCTTGTCTAAACTCAAGTCAATTTACCAAATTACACTTACTTTAATGCACTTTTAGGTGTTTTTAAATAAATTGACAGAAGACAGTTTTATAAACAGACTAAAATTGAGAGAGAGAAAATTTGTTCACTTAAAACACACATTTTTCCATAAATGAATGTTATTATTAAAAAATTAAAAATACCCTCCTCTTGTTATTGCGAAAATTTACGGAAAAAAGTAAAGCTAAATCTGGAATAAAATTATCAATGAAGGTTTAAATACGCGCGGGACAATAGGTGAATAACTGTATTTTTTTGAGGAAATTACACCCATAACCTTTTTTTCTATTTTGATTTCACAGATACAATACGAGGAGGAGAGTATCTAATCTAATATGTAGCAGCCATGATTTTCATTTCACAAATGACACAATATTTATATTTTTTTTTAGTTTTTGTCTCCTCTCACCCACTTCTCTCATCACGTTCTCTATGTTCTCTCACCTCACTCCTCTCTCTTTCTCATCTCATCACTCTCTTGCCTCACTCCTCTTTCTCTTCTTTCTGTCTCATTGCCTTGCTCTCTCTGTCTTATCTCGGCCCACTTCTCTTCTTTGTCGCTCTCTCCTCATATGTCTTCTTCTGTCCTCTTCTCCCCCCCTCTCTCTCTCCTTTCCTTCTCCGCCTCCATCTCCCTTCTCCTCTTGGACTTCTAACGTCATGCGAGCAGAGAGATAGATCAAACCACCACGACGATGAGGACAGATCTTTTTCGATGGTGATCGTGATTCGGTTTCCAGCGGCAACGACGATGAATTTGTAATTGTGCTTCTCGCCGTGAGAAAGAGAGAGATCTGGTGGAGATTCGATGATGTCACCGTTGCCGTGATTGAAACGCGAAAGGAATGGTTGTTGCTTGGGTGCTGGTGTGTTTCATGTGTGATTGAATTGGTTTGTCGTTGTGGCAGATTTGTTTTGGTGGTGCTGGGTTTATCGTTTTGGTGGCGATGGTGATGAAGGATGGTGATTGGGTAAAGCTGGCAGTAATGATGTTTGCCCTCAGACCTCCACCTTTTTTGTTATTTCATGTACTCATTTTGTATTCATTTTTTCTTCTTGTTTTGATCTAATATTTTTATTTCTTGTTATAGAAAGGTTCAAAAAAACAACTTGTACTCATTGTGTGAGCATTTTGTTTTAGTGAATTGTACTCACTATGTGAGCTTGCTATTATATAGCATGTGTGAATGAAAAATGTTAGAAAGGAGAGAGAAGAGTTTACCAATTACTAAATTAGTCTTGTACTCTTAATATACTCGTTTTAATCTAATATATATGATTTATTCTCATTTTTTCGACTTTGTATTCAACATCTATTCGTGTTGTACTCTAATAACAAAGTAAACATAAAGGTTTTAGTTTTGTATTCTCACTACAAGAAATTTTATAATTAGGGACGCAATTTTTTGTGGACGCAATGGATTCGTCCACAAATGTCAATCTTTATGGACAAAATATATGTTTCATCCAAAAGGTTAATTGGGAAAATTTCGGAAGGCACCATCAGAAATGTGGATGACGCCATTCCAATCAAGGACAAAATTACATTTTAACGACAAAATTTGTTGTGCCTAAACTTATTTGACCTCTGGGACGCATTTTAATTTTGTCCAAAATAAAAAACTCATTTGGGATAATAAATTTTATAGTGAATAGATTGAACAAAATTCTTTAGGACAAAACAATTTTGTCCACAATACTCTTTCTAGGCAATTACTAGTCTTTTTTCCCAAATTAAAAACAAATTAGACAAAACCTTTTTGGACACAAAAATGCCATCGACCAAACCAATTTTGTTCTTCCATAACAGAGCAATTTTTAGTGTCTTTCACCACCATTCTTCTTTTCTGGTTCTCCATCGCGTTCTCTCACTCTCTCCTACTCTTTCTCTCTGTGCGAATCGCAATTGCAAGGAGAGTTCCTCTTTTTCTCTCCGTCGCAAATCACAATAACCAAATGTGAGTTCCTCTCTTTCTCTCTCTTTGTAGCTTTTAGTTTCATATTGTTCAATTTTTAAAAAAAATTCTTGTAAATTAAAAGGCGTAGAATAGAACGGATTTTACAGGTTTATAATCAAAGGAATTCTAGGGATTTCTAGCATGGTGAATCTAGGGTTTTTTGGCGTTGTGTTTTGATTATTGCTATCAGCAGTGCTTGTTAGCAGGGGCAGAGCCCCGATCATCCCCACCGGCGGCCGGAGGTACCGCTATACCCCTCCACCTCCACGTTCGCCGGGGTCGTGCCTCCATCTGCAACTCGTAAATCATTCTTCGTGGAAAAGATGTTGAGCACCAAAACAAAGTAAATGATATGATGATGTCCCAGAGATAACATATCGGCCACAAACTATTGGTGATGAGATCCCGAAGGACTCTAATGTAAGGCATGAAATTAGTTTCGTAAATTTTTCTATTGCTTATTTAATGTGGATTGTTACAATAATGTCTGCAGATGGCTATTATAGTGACTATTGGCTTCGTGAAGGATGCAAAACATCATATTGGTGTCCAAGGGTTCAATGTTTATCACAAAAATCAACTTAGCTTTTATCTAAATTGACTTGGGTGAATTTAGTTAGATGGTGTTGTCAACTCATATTTCTGATTCTGCCATTCAAAACTGGTGCTTTCTAACCTTTTTTCTTTTGTGATTTTGCAAATCTTGAATTGGACATTATGCCTGGGAAAGTCACCAAGCATATTTACTATGATATATTACTTATCAGATAATATTATTACTGCAATTCATCTTATTCTAGATTGTTGCTTGGTTGAATGATATATTACTTATTAGATAATATTATCAGATATCTTTTGGGTTATGTTTACTAGTTATGTAATCTCCTTTAGATATCGAACTTATTCTTTTATTGCATTAGTTTGACTGTTAAGTCTTTTCACAATTTTTGTATTACCTTTTGTAGACACTTCTCCTGACCAACCTAGAATGAAGAATACTGACTTGCGCAATAAGAACTCTCCTTTGTATTCTGATAAATACAATCAACACTTATTGCTATTTCTTGCCTTTAACTCTATTTTATTGTTGCAGATGGGAGAAATGGGAAGCATCTATCCTAGATAAAGAGAGGAATGATTTGCAATGTGAGAAGTGTCTGGTCACTTGAGTTACAGGTAGACAACTTGGCCTCTGTCTTCAGTTGTTATTGTAAGTTAGAATAAAAGAAGTTTCAGTCACTTTGATTATTTGTTGCTTTAGCACGTCTCCTTTCCTGTCAAATACCACTTTGTTTTCCTATATTTTGCATTATGTATGACTGCAATGAGCAATTAGGATAATTATCAATTAGTCATGATCGTTTGGTAAGTCATATTGCATTGTTTTTGGATGGGAGAGTCAAAACTGAAAAGCAAAATCAAAATTGAAAACTTTGTATGTGACTGCAAGTGAATCTAAATTTTACCTAGAATGGATGTATTTTCATTTGTGAGTTCTTTTAATATGCTGTCAAGCAAGTCCAATAATCTCTGTTGTGAGTCCTATAATTTGTCTTTTGATGAATAGAAGAGACTACAATTTTAATTTATTTATGCTTCTCTGTTTACTGGTTGTAAACTTATTATTTTTGTCCTAATTTTATTTGCATCAATCCAAAACAGTAATTTCTTAATCCAAGTTATTCATTTTCCTATGAATCATGGCATATTAACATGTTTTTTAAATAATTTTGATCTTTTTTTCATTGCCAAAAGGTAGTCTGCAGATTCTGTTCCTAATTTTGAGAATTAAAATTGTGGAACTAAATAATGATAAAGTATTCTAAATATTTTCCACATATGCCACGCCACATATTGCATTGCTTTGGGATGGCAGAGTCAAAACTGAGAAGCAAAATCCAATTTGACAAATAATTAAATCGTAACTGGATTTGACACATATTTTTCACATATGTCATTCCTTAGGCATTGCTAGTATTTGGTTGCTTTTTCTATCACTTTATACGAACTACTTAATGATATGAAATCTTACATTGTCTTGGATTCTATTCCTTAAGTCTGCTGGAAAAAGATTTAGTTCTTTGATTGCTCTGGCTTTGGACCTAGAAGAAAATTATTTTGAGAAAGGTGGATTTTTCGATTCACTAGTTTGCTTTCTTTGTCTCTTACACTATCCAGGTAAATAAAGTAAAATGGCTACTTGGCTATAAATTTCTCTTTTTCTTTAAAGTTGATAAGATTTTTCCACCAATACATTTTGCACTATAGTAAAGCTGAAGTTTGAAGTAGTAGCATACTTATACTATTGTTGAATGGTTCTAGTGTTTTTATGGGGAAAGAAGTTGCTTGATGAGCACTTATGAATTTGAAGTGACATTACTAAAACTGCCTTTCCAACTAATTTTATTTCCTAAGAAGTTATTCCTTTTCTTTCCTCTGACCATTGTTTGATTTAGTTCTACTAAAGTATTGGAATTGGGATATTAGATATTTAGATCTTCCAAGGCTTATCACTATTTTCATTAACTCCATGGAAATATATTATTGTGATAATATTGTTCTGAGCTTTACATAACTTTTCAGTTGTAGATCATATTAAATTTTAACTCCAGCCAAGTTTTAGAGAGCATCTTTGATGATAAAAGGCTTCAACACCAGCCAATTAAGATAATATGTCCATCATTTAATAGTATGCCTTTTAATTTTAATCACAGGTGTGCTTGAGCATGCTGATGGAAAAATATTTGGTGCCTCTATGCACTCGGATTATGAAATTACTTCAAAATTTTAAAGGTGACTGGTTTCACGTTCTTACAAAACTTTTTATTTCATAAATATTCATTAGCTCAATATTATAACTTTTTTGTATATACTACTTAATGTTTTCAACGCCAAGAGAGGATGCTAGATTTGGTTCTTGCTGGAAGGAGTCACTCACCCACTTAAATCTTCTTTCAAATGGTTGGCTTGTATTTGTTTAATTTTTGTGTCTGAATTTGTTCACTTGTAATTTATTTTGTCCTTGAATAGAAAAGATTAAGTAGATTATTGATTCGTTCATATGTTTTATACATTGCAGGTGGAGATCAAGAGATGAAACTCTGCCAGTATTTTGCTTGATTTCACATACTGGACAAGTAAGGACAATGATATAATCATAGTTTTATGGTATTTTTTTTGTCTGAAAAACATTAATAATGTCATAATACGATGGATGATTTTTTTTTCAGCTATGATACTTGATTGTAAATTCGAACTATTTTGGCATTAATCATTTAAATATTTATAAATTATATGTGAGTTGATTATAATTGCACTATTTAAATTGAATCTACAAGATATTATTATGATTGAAATATATATGGACGAAGTTTTTCCCAAAACTTTTGTCCCAAATGATCAACCTTTCTAGCAGAAATATTTTATATAGAACATAATCTGCTGTCCGAAGCAATATTTCTTGGACAAAATTATTGTCCTGAAAGATAAACTGTGGACAAAATAATTTTTCCACGATTGTATTTTTTATGCACGAGATGTTGCGTCCCCAATACGTTAGAGCAATTATGGACGAAAATATTTTGTCCCAAAATTATCGCAAAATGTCTATGTTTGGAAACATTTGTGGACGAATTAGTCCTTCAAGCATGAATGGATCTCATTTTAGGGACATCATATGTCGTCCCTGAAAGATGACTAATAGCGGACGAACTTATCTTTCGTCCCGAAAAACCTGACATCTAAGGACGAAACAGTTTTTTTGTACTTGAAGACTTTTACCGACGCGTCCTTAGAGACACCAATTTTTTTGTCCCTAAAAACAATTAGGGACAAAAATCCATTCTTTAGGGACAAAACCCGTCATACCCAATAATATTATTTCTTGTAGTGTTGACTACAGTTTGATTCGTATTTTTATTTCCTTTTACTTTTTCTTTTTGTTTTTACCATGCCTTTTTAGTTGAAAAGATACAAATTTTGGCTAAATTAATATTTTTATTATAATTTAAAAAAATTATAAAAAAAAGATTTTGTGGCAAAAGTAAAAGGAAACTCTCACTTTGGTAGCCTTTTCACCTAGTGTTTGGATAGACAGAAGATTAAACAAAATTGAGGGGAGGAAAAGGGATTGGAGGAAATTAATTAATGAATTTGTCTCCTTATATATGGAACTAATCTGAAAGAGTAATATTTTTTGTATTTTGTATAATTTTTATAATGGTTGATAATGATTGTATAGTAAAAAAATAAAGAAAAAATATATTTTTTTAAAAAATATTAAATATACAAAATACTAAATATTATTCTTGCCAAACAAGTCTATAGTGATTTGGTAAAATAAAAAAAAATCATAAGAAAGAGAAGGGGGAAGAAGGGGAAATAGATCTATCCATCTTTTCTATCGTCAAATCAAACAAAAAATTTAAAAGGAATTAATAATTTGACACTTTTCATCCTTCTACTTTCCATTCTCCTATTTTCCCTCAAAACAAACTCAGCGTAAGAGAGTTTTTGCCGATTTGAAAACATAAACTTTATATCATTATATTTGTGTCAATATAGGAGCTTGTACTTCGTTATCTTGCTTAGATGATTTTTACATGAAATTCTTTGTAATTTTGCATGTTCTTCCTTTTTTCAGTGTCGTAGTTTTAGTATGGTAAAAGAGACTTTAAGTAGTGGCGGCTTTTTTGCAATTTTTTATACTTCATTTTGTGGTTCATTAATAAAATTTAAAATTGATAAAATAAATAACGAAACCTTATATTTATTATGCCACATAAGATTAGACTTGAGGTTATTTATTTTCTAGCTAGACATAAAGTTAAAACAAAATAAAAAGAATTATTCAACCAAATCCGATCCCTTCAAAACCACAAATATAATTCATGACGAAACATGATTCGATTCCGACACATAAAACAAAGAATTATTAAACACATGTTGGAATTATCAATAATAGAAGGAACATATACTTCACCACTTTAGTGCTTTCTCATATATGAAGCCGTAAATGATTTGTTTACACAAGTGTCTTGCCCTAAATCGATAAAATTTAGATACTTATAATAACCCAACTAATTAAGACAGGCAAAAACAAAAGTGCTTCAAATCCATCCAAGTATAGTTTGATTATATCCATTGACATATATGTATGTCTAAATCAATTTCCAAATGTTGGATAATAATAATGTTAGGGCTTGACTTGATTTATTGGCTCTCTTATATGGGGACTTGCATAATGGCTACAAGAAGGGTTTGCACAGTAAAGTCTTGGAAATTGAAGTATAATGAAGTTGGCCACTTAGTATAATAAGGCAAACGTGTAATACCATGAGTGCGTGATGCCAGTTTAGTTAGGTTGATACATTTATGAATATGGACATTTCATTAGAAAAAAAGTTGGCCACTTATGATCATTTTTTTCAAATTAAGATATTTATGCAAATGACAAATTAATATTATCAATCATGTGTCACTTGGAAAAGAGTTCCCAATTAATACAGAGTGTTAGAGAGATGTTCACACTTTGATTAGCAATCAATATGACATTCCAAGATCTTTCTACTTCAATGATATCACTCTCTGGCCCATGCTAATTACTGATTAATTAACTTAAATTAATTTCTGCTTTGTCATGATTAAGGATTGCAAAATTAAGAATGTCTCAACCTAGCTATAGGTAGTCATGATATCCATGAACCATATTAAACATTTTGTCTTATGATACTAAGGGGTTTTCTTCCTCTACTATTAACAAAAATAACCACCCACTTTTTTCTAGTCGAATCAGCCAAACTAAATTGGCGAAAAAAGGTGCCACTTATTCGTTAAGCGCATAATTTAACATAATTTAGTGTATAAGTGGACTAGTCTTCTTCCAAAAGAATTTTTTTTTCTCTTGAAATTATCCAGTTATATCCCATGATATTGTACAAATCAAAGATAGATATACTTTGAATAAAAAAAAGACTTACGTGTTGCAATTAGGAAAAATTTCAAATCATGATTGCCAACGAGGTGATAATTTGATGCAGTAATTAATATGTCAATTGTGGGTAAATTTAATCTATTAAAAATTGAAAGTTAGAAATTGGAATCTTAAAAAAAGTATTTGTTAAAAGAGAAAGAATCGTTGCTATTTTAATTTGTAAAGTGGTTGTGCACTATATATTCATAATTTTTAAAAAATATTCAATCAAATATGATAAAAATCCAACCAAATATCTCAATTAAATTTATTACCTTTTTGAAGAATCTGTTTATCTTAATTCTTTCTTTATATTTATGTAAGTCTCTATATATTCATGTGGTATTTCGGTCTATAATTGTATTTCGGTCTCTTTATAACAAAAATATAAAGAGGTAATTACCCTTTGGGTCCACTTTTGTAAATCTATTTTTTACCGTGGCCTTCGATATATTAAAATTTCTAATATGTCTAAAGTGGGGTATTATGTTTTCTAGAATACCAAACTATACAAGGCGTTTTTTTGAGTGATTTCCTCTTCTCCTGTCATCTTCCTAAATCACTAACCCTTTCTTTTGTCAAACATGCTCAATTTCACTCACTGTCTCTCTCTCTCTCTCTCTGTTTCTCACTCTCATCAGCGTGGAACATTGGCACAAGCAGCAGTGTGATAAGAGGTGGTGGATACAAGGGCGGCGGGGTTAGTGGAGGCAGCAGCAGAGGCGGCAGCTGCACTTTCAGAGGGGATTGAGGCAGTAGGATTTGTGGGGCTGGCATCAAGACCCCCTCGAATATGAAGCTAATTTTAGGGATTTTGATTTTTAGAATTTAGGTTAATTGATGGTGGTGGTGGTCATGGAGGTCTATTGTTTTGATGACAGATTTGATTTTAATGGACTTGATTTGTCATGATCATCACTTCAATTTAGTCTCTTACAATAAAATCTTTCCCAACTGTTGATTATGGAATATTACAGGAGAAGATACTGGAGATTGAATATATACAGGCTCTTGCACCGTGGAAAGAGGAAGAGCCTTCTTTGCATGATGATTGGGTCAGTGTTGTCGATGCCTCATTCCCTCGGTAATCATGATTTTAATATTCAATGGTTGTCTCCATATATTTGGATTTCAATTTTCTGTGTTTTTGCCTTTTGATTGTTGGTATGGTTTTCTTTAATGACTCTTGTATGTAGATCTACTAAAACTCTATCGAACTGTTTGATGGTACCTTTCGTCCAAATTGAAAATTAGATAAATAAAATTTAGAAATTGTCCCTGCCATTTAAAAATTTTGCATGGAATGGCTCATTTTAAGATATGCAATTGCACTTTGTGGTTGCAAATCCAATTCTTCTCCAATGTGTTGTTTGATTTTATTATCTATAATGGCGTTAAGTCCTTGATATTTTCTTTTTGACTTTGTAGCCCCAAATATTGAAACTGCTACACTTGACTATAACAATGTTTTTCTCGGTTGTTATGCAGAAGTAGAGCCATCTTTAGTTGCATTTGTGCAAAGACTTCTTGTGCTTCAGTTGTGCAGAGATGATTTTGTTATGCTTAGCCAAAGCCAAGGCAGAAGCTGCAGAGTACCAGAAGCTGCTAGCAACCAGATTGAAGAAGTAGAGAGAGCGTTGTGGTGAAAGCTTAGCCAAGAAAAGATCCAGGCTCTCTGCTGCTTTTAAGCCATCTGTTATAGCTTAGGTGCCATGTGCACTCTAATATTCAAAGTTTTTGTAGCCAGAAGTTTGTCAGGAGCTCGTATTCGCGATCTTGCATATTTTTTAGGTGTTAAATGAATGATGTCGAAAGGGTTTGACACTTGGTTAATCGAATTATTTACCTTGACATTATTTCTATAATCATATGGGAATGCTTTTGAAAGCTTTCGTGGTTTTATGTTCATATTGAATTACAATTGTTCTTCAGTTAACAACTTGAATTTTTAAAATAAACTACTATTAAAAATTTAAACAGGGGCCATTTTACAAGCAATTGCCATGACTTTCTGATATTAGTTGTGTAGTTTGGTATGTCTAGGAAATGTTCAAAAATTCAAGTTTGTGTGACACTGGCAAAAAATTTTAATTTAGGTATGGAAGCTTCAGACTTTGTGTACTCATTTGTACTAAGTTCTTGTTTGCAATTATTTTATACTCGTTTTGTTCTCGTTTGTATTGGGTTTGTTCTCGTTTGCACTCGTTTTGTTCTTATCTGTACTCAGTTTATTGTCATTTTGTACTCTGTTTGTTCTTAGATGTTGTGTTTTTTACTTATTTTCATATCTATAATAATGAGTTGTTTTCGTATCTAGAATAATGAAAACAATTTGTTCTCATTTTGTACTCATTTACGTATCTAGAATAATGAGATCAGTTTGTTCTCATTTTGTAGTCATTTTGTTTTGTGGTCAAACTTTATGGGGTGTGGTTAAATGCGTGATCAACACACGGTCAAACTTCTGACGCACTATAAAAGGTCAAATTTCAATATTTTTTTTAAATTGTAATTAAAGAGTGGTAATTTTTGTAGACATTTTGAATGCTCTTGCATTTTAAAAATTTAAATTAATTTCTAGAATTTTTCTGTAATTGTCCCAAATATAAATGGTTTAAGTGTTAAAAAAACAATTTCTACTTTTTCCTTCTCATAAAAATAGATAAATTTACTTTTTCACATGAGTTAAGAAAATTCGAGTTATTAATTTTCACATGAAAGAAAATTTTCAATTAGAACAAAAAAAGGAAAACGTATCTTTTTTTTTTTAATGAAAACGGACAGAGAGTTATTTTAGAAGAATCTAAATTATCAAAATGTGAGAATTATTCCGATATATTGCGGATCTG
The DNA here is from genome assembly GCA_948243855.1 of Flueggea neowawraea. Classification (NCBI taxonomy): domain Eukaryota; kingdom Viridiplantae; phylum Streptophyta; class Magnoliopsida; order Malpighiales; family Phyllanthaceae; genus Flueggea; species Flueggea neowawraea. The sequence continues at coordinate 15,352 of CAODLS011136534.1, forward strand.
CAATCTTAGAATGCATTGCCCTCTTTGCAACTACTTAATAATTTCAATGAATTAAGATAACTATCTTGTATTGCATCCACAAGAACTTTCCAGACCAAACAACTTATTCTTATAAAACCTCAATTTATATTGTCTTTTGTACCAACTATATACATTATGTTTTCATATATAGAAGATGACGCCACGCACAGTAGAGCTTGGATTTCTTTCTGGCGCTGTGCAAGATTCCGAAACAGCATGTTTAACTTGATGAAATAAAGATGAGACCCATACGTTCAATATTAAATGGAATTGGCAAATATCTAGACCTGTGGATCATATAAGACAAGAAAATAGCTTCTCTTCCCAAAACATAGATATTTTCTAGTTTTTCTTTCGATACCATATTAACGTTAATTATTATTTCATGTACATGTGCTCGTTAAAAAGGAACAAACTAGATGTGCTGATGAACTTGAGTGTCGAGTACGAAGAAATTTTAAAATACAATAAAAAGAACTGTTTGAATGCGGAAAAATTTTAAAACTTAGTTAGTATAATTTACCATCTCGATTTCTAATTTAAATTCAGAATATTAATCAGATATCAAAATGGCGTTTGAACACCGGGTTCAACATGCAATCCGCAAAATGTAAATTTTAAGTAATGACTTGAATTCATCTTCTCAGTGATCGTTCCCTCCATGTCAGTAATTACTATTCTTCACTCCATGTTTTGCACTCGAAACAACATGTTGTTTGTGATTAAAACAAATCTCAGTGATTCGCATACTTCTGTCTTGAAAACTATATATAGGGTTAGTCAGAATGCTGTATTATCTAGTAAAACTCATTTATCATTACATTTCCATCCATAATTCCAATATTTTTCTCTCAAGTGATCCCATACCTCTTATGTATATTATCTAAAATCTTTCGGAGAGTCAGGGGTTGTAACCACTCATAATCATAGCAGTTTTACTAGTCAATGCTTTCGTTAACAATTTGTCCAATTGGATATTGACAACAATTTAACTGTAACTATTGCATGGCATCCATCACCAATGGCCTCCTGGAGTGATTTCAGTTCTTGCGAAGTGGAGAGATATAATGATAGTATTCGGGACAGCGGGAAGGGAGTCAGCCACCACGTGCTGAAACTGAGTGGCTTGTTTAATGGCTGAAGGAGTTGGGTAACATAGCATTATCATGACAAAACAAGAATACATTGTATAATCTCAGGAAAGGTAAGGTAGGCCTTGATCTAAGCCTTAAAACATGCTTTCAATTATTTATGTTTCCTGTAAAACATTGACAAAACGTCACCTGGATTGATTTTATTAGAATCTTAAATCTTATTCGCTGTCATCCTACCATTTAATTTGCTTTTACATTATAAACCTACTGCACAGTTTGCTTTCTCAGATGAAAAATATCAAACGTCGACTTGAGTCTCACTGTTTTTCTCTTTTTTTACGAAAATTACAATCTTAAGTTCTACTCCTATATCTAATTCCTATGCCTGGATGAGCTCAAATTTGGAACCTCAAGTCCTACTGTTAATAAAACATTGGTCGCTGGGCCAACTCCAAGGCTCGAGTCTTACTGTTAATAAAACATTAACACATCTTTAAACTGCTGTTCTCAAATCTAATGTACGGTCGCTCTTTTGAACACAATTGTTACATGGCTAAACCATGTGGACAATGAATTGCAAGTTTTTTTCTTCAAGCTTTTATTAAATTCATTGTTGCATTAGCCGTAAAAATAAAAGCTGTACCCATCACTAACTGCGTTAGTGGAGGAGTGAAATGGACTTTTTTTCAAGTAAAAGTTTCCAACTTTGCGACTTTTCTTGATTTAACTAAACAACAAAAACTATTATTAGTTTGACTAACTGTAATTTACCCGTAAGTTACGATTACCTTACAAAAGATACGGCTTGGACTTCCAGCAGTAATAGTATTGTCTTCGAAAAGGCGAACGGAAAAATATTTTCGACTGTATCAGACTATCAGCTTCGGGTTGTGAGAACATTATCAGACACTTGAAATTCGTAACGAATATGACGGGGTCCAATAATTTCTTCTTTGTGGGTGTATATTTGATGCATAAAGCATAAAACAATCTGTCTATTCTCTCTACTTTTTTATCTTACAAAAATCTACCTCAAATAAACACTCTTCTGTTTGCATCTTCAGTCTGTTGTTCTGGCCACAATAAAAGGGTTTGTATTCTCATCGTTCCTTCGAGAAGGAAACGGCAGCAAGCATCAACAATGAACAGGCAATAGATATATAAGACATGCACTCTAAGTGAGGAGATCAAGGTTTCATACAACCTAAAGAACATCTGTTATAAATTAACACACGATTCCCCATTAGGAACCTTAACAATTCTTTTCTCCCACAGCCGGAGAAAAAAAAGAAAATGAAGATTGAAAATATAAGGGTCATCTATTTGTTGGTGCTTTACGGGAACATTACGAGCAAACAATTCGAGGCTGAACCCCTCTGGTAGTACTCGGGTGATTACTGCCTTCCCTTCTTTGTGCTGCAAGAAGGGCATTTATACTGTTTGATACTTTCTGCCTTGGCTGGAGTTATCTTGACACATTTTCCATGGTACCACCGTTCGCACACATCACAACCAATCCAAAACTCATCAGCGTTGTAGTTTCCCCCACAGCTCCCACAAAGGGTGTTGCCATGCTCATCCTCATCTTCAGCATAGCTCTCGTTGAGTGACTTGGAATTATTTCTTGAGTGCCCATCTATTAATCTCTGCAATTGAAAGGCAGGCGACAAACGAGGACTTAGTTAAAACTACACGTAGTAGAGAGACCTAATGGTTAGCACAATAAAGTTCATCACTTTCACACATTTTTTTCACAAAAGACAAACTCACCTTTGTGTTGTTCCTGGATTTGCTTCCACTATCAACACTAGGTTGGTCTTTTACGGGCTTCCTTCCAGTAACGACTTCAAAGAGGGTGGGCAAATCATTGATCATGCTAAATAGACGCTTCCTGCAAAGAGGATATATAATGAGCCTTGAGAATCTGCATTATGGTCTCAGTAATAATCCATCAAAAATTTCAAAAGAAAAGAAAATGGCTGCATGGATAACAGGTATACAGAAGCAGATAGGAGAACAAAATATCTGATTGCTGATGTCTCAAATAATGGTGACCAGCCATCTCAAGTTATAAATATTTTAGTCATCCCAAGTTATTAGCTCAGAAAAAATTAAAACATTAAGAATAATTAAAAAAAATCAATAGGGAAGGAAAAGGAACAAGAAGTCACGCCTACAAAGCCTGGGTAAAAATCATATAATTCCCTTTATCAAACCGCTGAGGCATTCCAACCAATAACTGAACTATTCCATGATGCAGAAAACACACCTGACAACTTGAGCAATGCAAGCATATTTCATGTTGTTCACATCTTTGGCAGTTGAAACCAACATATAACATCTGAATCTTACTAATGGCTAAACTTGGATCAAAGTGAAGTCACACAACTCGTGTTGAACAAAGAAAAAAAAAATCAGAAATGAAGTAGGTCCTCAGGAACAGCAAACTTGGAAACATTCTAATCCACATCTATAGTTAACCATACTAAAGATAAGATGAGAACACAAAAGTACAATATCACAAAAATATTTCACAATTTCTTTTCACACGTGTAAGTTCATGAAATACATTCACCGAATAACTTCAACTAAACTTCTATACTTTCTTAACTCTGAAGTCAGAAGAGAGAACTTCTTGTTTCATATAAACCCACTTCAAGAAAACACTGAAAAGGCCTACAAGATTACGTACAGCCAACTTGATTCCCCAAAAAGATCTGACTCATGCCCATTACTTAAGACCCAGATTCCAAGTTTGAGCTGTGTAGGAGCAGAACTAAGAGAGAACTAGCACTGGGCATTTGCTTAACCAAACCTCAAACCAATCTCAGTAGCACCAGTTTTACAACATAGACTAGTCCAGAACAATATAACAGTGATCTGAATAGGACGAATGTTACAACAAAACCTTCTTGAATCTAACCTCCCATTTTCAAATGCAGCTTCATATTTTCTAAAGTTCTCAAGAGTAGAGATAAAAAAACAAGCTATTAATTCAAAGTTAAAAAATTCTCAACAAAAAAAAAATACAGCTAAAAAAAGGCAACACTTCATCACCCCAGCAGAGTTATTTGAAAGCTTCAGAAGGTAGTGACAGAGAACAAAGGCAGTAAGAAATTTCTTCATTCCATGTCTGTACAAGACATTTCATAATTATTCAGGACCAATGTCAACAAGCCCAAAGAACAGACTATTGAAATATATAATCCTACATACAGGCCTAAGATAGCAAAAAAAAAATCCAACTCTTGCAAATTTCAAAAATGATTGCTTCACAGAAAAGCCAAACCTTAGCCGAACCTAATAAAACAGAAATTCCTATAACAGGCATGCCAAAATGATTTAACTGCAATGGCCCTATGCCCTTGGGGAAAACTTTTGAGAAATGAATCGTCGAACAGCATTGAAATCAAAGAAGTTATGAATGTTTCAATTCAGGAACTAAGATCTTACTCAGTAGCTGAGTACATTTTAATTCAGGTAAGATCTTACTCGGTAGCTGAGTATGTTTCAATTCAGGTAAGATCTTACTCAGTAGCTGAGTTACAAATACACAAGACATTCTTTAAGACACTTTAACAAATTAAAAATTTGAATAACAGATCAAAATATGTTGCTGCAAACTGAATGATTCAGTTTTATTCTAATATCTATGTGGCCAGTTCCACAGTTTAACTATTCTGCATCAAAAAAGAGACTCCACTTGAAGAAGCAACCAGATTGAACTGAACATCCAAATTCAATAGAGTACTATAAATCTATGGCATTGAAAATAGGATTTTTGGACAACTTACAATAAGAAATGGTTTTACAACAAATATGAAAATTTTAACGCAGCCATTGGTTCAAAATTCCACAGCTTTTGTGATGGTTCAGAAGAAACAATTGAAAGTTGAATCTATCACATGCTTGGTCTCCGTGTTCAAAAACAATTAAAGTTAGTAAATTCACTTGGGTCCATTCCTATATTGTTCTTTTACCTCAATCATTTTATGCAACAAGAGTGGATAGAGGCGCTGATGTATGGCAGTACCTCTTATTCACACTTCCAACAAATCATGCCAAACAAGAAAACATAATTAGGAATTGTAATACAATGATAAATTAGCATAACCTGTAAACAAAGAATAGCTTGTTCGACACAGATAAAAATGTATAGCCCTCATAATGAGCATCTTAAACATGAATATTCATTAAATTTAAAAGCACAAACCCAGTATGAATGAAGAATGATAATTGTGGATGGAACAATGTACCTTTCATTGCAATTAAGGCGAGCACCAAAATAGAATGCCACAGAGAGCAACCAACAATCACTATGCACAGCAACTAGTGAAAGCCAATCTTTGCGGTCCATCCCATCTCTTGCAAAATTAATACCCAAAGCTGGCTCAGGGAGCTCTGGTGGAAC
>CAODLS011136536.1:0-12793 GCA_948243855.1 Flueggea neowawraea
TCGAGATGCACCATAGAAATCAAACCTAGTAGTTCTTATTATCTGAAATGGAAATTAAGGTTTATGGTATTAAAAAAATAGATAGGGGTATTTTTGTCTTTAAAATTTTATTCAATCAAAAAAAATAGAACATGTCAACAACTTACTAACGAAATACTAACAGACAGCTGGCAGAAGGACTTAAGTGTAACCTGGTTTTTCATCTCAATGACGTGTATGCAATATTCTAAAAATACGAGAATCTAGGGTATATCTTAGAAACTCAGAAATTATTTTTTTCATAATAATAAACAAGTCTAAGTTGAAATAAAATTTAGTTGAAGTTATGCCTTGACTCGATGACAACATACAAGTTGGCTCGATTACAGCATACAAGTTATGAAATCACATAATTTCCAACAAATAAACAAAAGAAAAATGTGATAAAGAGAGAAAAAAAATCCATTTAGCTTCTTGTTTGGGTCTCTAAAATATATAAAAAAAAATCCAGGTGTAGACTATAGATTGGATTTTGGTGGGCTGAGAACCGTTCCACATTGTACAACTAACCATGCGGAGTTTTATGGTGAACTTCTATATAATTATTATTATTATTTAAGACTAGCATAGTACAAATATCCTATTTATGGTACATAAATAATAAATTCTAGTCACTTGTTAATTTACAAATGTTTTTAAAAAGGAGTTTGAATTTGAAAAAAGAAAACAAAAATAGTCGCTATTGTTTCAATCTATTCAAATTGCTTGAGTTCAAGAAATTGATCTAAGAAGAAAATTCAAATTAAGGAACTGTATCTGAAAATTGAATAAGTTAGATACAAGCTTCAAATGAGTAAAGGATTTGCATTGATCAGGCATGCAGATTAACTATAAATTTTGAACTATAACAATTCAGAGCCCTTAGTTTTTACAATAACTAGCGCGTTACTAGTGCGTTGCACGATAAATTATAATTTTTGTACTTAATTTTAAAGTAAGTTTTTTTTATTGTAGAGAAAACCCTAATTCTAATTATATATAAAATTATCTCAATTTTTCTACTTAAAAATTATTAAATTGTGATTGATTATTAAATTTCAACTCACCCTTTTTCTTGAATTTGTATTTTGAAGTTGTTGAGAAAACTCTCCAAATTCCACATTGGATGGGAATAGTTTTAGAAAAAGTATTTGTCACACATTGCTTAAGTTGAAGGGGGACAAGGGGACTACTCCCTATAAATAGGTTTTAAGTCCAGGTTGTTTTGTATCACAAATCTTAAGCTAACTAATTAGAGAGTGTGGGCTTGGTTTTGTGAGAGTGGAGAGGGTTTTTATAATTTTATCTGTCCAAAAATTGTCATACTATTTTAGTGGAGTTCATGGACGTAGGTCTATTGAGGGACCGAACCACGTTAAAAATTTCTTGTGCTCTCTTCTCTTTTTCTCTATTATTTATTTTCTTGTGTGGGTTTGTTTGTGTGTTTGGGCCCCAACAAGTGGTATCAGAGAGAGTTTTATTCTAGGGAGGAGAATAGAGAAAGAGTAGAAGCAGAGTTGCCGAGAAGATGTCGACTACGACATTGAAGTACGAGGTTCAATTGTTTGATGGAAAGAGTAATTTCACGCTATGAAAGAGCACGATTCAAGACTATTTTGTGCAGTAGGGTCTTGACATCGCTTTGGAGGATGAGAAGCCTAACAATGTGAAAGATGGAGATTAGAGTACCATCCAAAAGAAAGTTGTCAGCACTATCAGGTTAACACTTGCTCACCAAATTAAAATTACTGTGTTGAAGGAGACATCTCCTAAAGTTTTGTGGAAGAAGTTGGAGAGCATTTATTTGTCAAAGTCATTAACTAACTGATTGTGTTTGAAGATGGATTTGTACACTCTGAGAATGGATGAAGGAGGTGATATTCTTGACCACATTAACAATTTTAATCAATTAGTCTGTCAGCTAGTGAATTTGGGTGAGAAAATTGAGGAGGAAGAGCAATCATTACTTCTGTTAGCATCACTGCCTAAATATTTCAAGCCCTTGGTGCAAACGATGTTAGTAGGGAAAAATAATTTGTAGTTGAATGATGTGATGACGGTATTGAAGGAGAATGATAGGATGATGAGAGAAGATGGTGGTTGTAATACCCCAGTCGGATTCCGGTAAGGCTCTCTGTAGTCTTCCGTTTGGTTCCGTTTCGATCTTGATCGATGTAAGTGTTGAGGTGAGGATTTATGTTGTGAGAGGAGTTACTCGAGTAAGCATTCATGCGTTATTCGAGTGAGCTGAGGTGTGGATTACTCGAGTAAGCATGTGTGTTACTCGAGTAAGTCATGTTTCCGGATGAACATGAAGAACACCTGGGAAAAGTGTTACTCGAGTAACAGGATGTGTTACTCGAGTAAGCAGGGTGTCACTCGAGTGACGCAGGCCGATCACTCGAGTGAGGGTACTCTTTTGGGCAGGGGTCTATAAATACCCCCACCTGACTCTTTCATTTATCTCACTTCATTTTCGTCTCTCTCTCACTCAAATCGGTGTGAAACGTGTTCCTGTTGCCCTACATTGTTCCCATTTCGTTCCTAGAGGTAAGATTTTGTATCTAATCTCTTCATTTCATCCATTTCATGTTTAAATATTCAGATTCATGCTTTAGGCCGAGTTTGCATTTAGGTTTGCATTTTTTGGATGATTCTGAGTGAATGGATGCTTATGGTTGTTAGCTCTAAGTTGTTTGAGGTTAAGGGAGCATGATTCAAGATTTGAATCATCATTTTTTATGAGGCATTGATTGAGTTAGGGTTAGCTTCGTTTTTGGTTGATATAAGGTGATTCCGAGTTGTTTTGGTGGTTTTGATGCTAGATTCATGTTCAGGGCTTTATTTAAATTCAATGTAGGTGTTTGGTTTTGATTTTGATCAATTAAATTATGTTGCATGATTTTTGGGTTCGTCTGGATTGCGCATTACTGTAGTAAAAGCTTTGTTTCCTCTAGTAATCGGTGCCTTGTCTCACTCGAGTGACCAATCTGGCTTACTCAAGTGAAAGGTGGTATGTCTTACTCGAGTAACCATGTCTGACTTACTCGAGTGAGATGAGTGGTGTCTTACTCGAGTAAGCTATGGTGTTATTTGATACTCGTTTTGTAATTTTGCATTTTATTAATTTTTGAGAATTCGGGGACTCTTTTGTAGATTCTGACTACTTGAAAAAGTTAGTTAGCTACCCTAGTATAATTGGAGGACTATTTTGTAATTTGTCAAGTTTCGGGAACTAAAACATAATTTTACACTGGTCGAGAACCAAACTGTAATTTTATGTAAGTTTTGCATTTTGGATCTAGAGTGATAGATTATCATTCAATATGCATCATTTGGGGTCTTTCGAGAGTCTGTATCTGCATTTGCACTTCATGCATCTGGTATTACCACAGTACCGCATTTGAGTTTGACTCTGATAGATCCGTGGATATATGTTTGCTTTGTTTAGCTTCATGTTCGTGCCCGAAAGACTAGCCACCAACGAGTGGGGCCTGACGGGTGTTTGCACTTGGACTTCCAGGTGAGTGAATAACAACTTCAGATACATAGACTGTGTCTCAAACTGTATATATTTTTTTGTTGCGTATAACACATATTTTGGAAAATGAACTAATATCAGGATTGACTAATGATAAACTGATTATGTGTATTAATCAAGACACTGCTTTGAAATATATATATATCTCCTTTGATTTTAATGCTTCTACGCATACTCTGTTTTAATACTATATATTAGTATGCTTTCGTTTTCTGATACGGGACACCTATTGTTATAAGGTTAAACGTGACATTTGGTATACCAACGTTTTGTTAAAACACAGCTATCAGGGTTGCTGATAGTCATGTGTTCTGATCTAACAAATGATTTGATATGGATTATGGCGAAGCCCACATACTTTGTTATTAGTGCCACGTGCACGCCTTCTGCTTTGGTCCCGTATATTTGTGTATGTATTTTGACTGTGAAAATAAAAATCGTTTTATACACCTCTGAGTTTATGATTGCTTTGTATGTGAAAACTTTTGCGAAATGATTTTCTGAAAAGCTATTACACTACATATGTATAGCGTGTGTGTGTGTATATATATATATATATGTTAAACTATATTTGCATGTGTAATTTTGAATTGTTTTTAAAACAGTCTTTGTGAGACATGTATGAGGCGATCTGGAGTGTTATTCCTCACTGGGTCCTGACCCCTTTTGTTTCTTTGTTTACGTGATTTCTATTGAGCAGGTTCACAGAATTTTGGCTTCGGCAACTGTCAGCATCCAGATTCCAGTGATACATCTTTTGGTTAGTGATGCCCTTTTATCCAGGCTCGTCTTTTATTTTGTAGAGCTCCGTATCAGGATGCAGTTGAGTTACCGGGTTGCCACTTTGGCTTTTGTTTTGAGACTTCCGTTGTGTTCCGCATTATTGCTTTTGATATATATTCATTTATATATATATATATATATAATTTACTATGTTTTCGGTTATTGAATATTTTAACAAATGTTTTATGATTTAAATCATTTGGGTAATATATTCTGATATCTGAGGCTTGTGTGAGATGGGTCGAGCTCGCACAAATGGTTCACCTCGTATGACGATCATGTACTAGGAATGGGCCGTGACAGTGGTGGTCCTCAAATACTCATAACTGCAAAGAATTGCGAAAGAGGGAGGAATCGCAGGAAGGGTGACCGTCGTGAAAGATTTAGATCTTAGCCGAGAGATATGAGTACTGTTGAATGCTTTTATTGTGGAGAAACTGGTCACATGCAATCTCGCTGCTCACAATTTAAGCAAGACTTGAAGAGTCTGCAAGGGATGATGAAGGGTAAGCAGAAAGTCGGTAATTCCTCAATTAATGTGGTTGAAGATTATAGTGAAGTACTGTTGACGGCTGCTAATGATCTTGTTGAAGATCATTATAATTGAGTGTTAGATTCTACTGCTAATATGCATATTTGTAGAGATCGAGCTTGTTTTGACACTTTACAGAAAGAAGAAGATTTTGATTACATCCATACTGCGAGCAAACAAAAGTTAAAGATCGAAGGCGTTGGAAGAGTTCGCCTGAAGCTCCATAATGGTGTTGTCAATACACATACTGATGTGAAATTTGTGCCTACTGCAAAAACAAATATAATTTCTTTGGGTGAATTAGCTTCTCATGGGTACAAGTATGTTGGTGATGAAGATTTATGCAAGGTGTTTAGAGATGACAGCTTGGTATTGCAAGGAAAAAAGAAGGGGAATAATATTTATTATTTGGATGGGTGTTCACTTAACAATGAAAGGAGCAGAATGAAAAAGACGAAGACTTCGAAGAAAGTTCAGTTTTCTGAAACTGTTGAGATATGTGGGAATTTGGGTAGAGGGAGAATTTGTTGGAAAAACTCCCCAAATTCCACATTGTCAAAGAGTAAGTTTGAGAAATATACTTGTCCCACATTGCTTAGGAATACAAGGGAAGAAGGGTTTCACCCCTATAAATAAGTCTTAAGCCTTATGTGTTTTGTATCACAAATTCTAGGCTAACTAATTAGAGGCAGTGAGCTTGAGTTTGTAAAAGTGAAGAGGATTTTTATAATTTTGTCCGTTCAAAAATTGTAATGCTTATTTTAGTGGAGTTCGTGGATATAGGCCTATTGAGAGACTGAACCACGTTAAAAATTTCGTGTATTGTTCTTTTTTTTTTTCTATTATTTATTTATTTTTTGTGGATTTGATTGTTTGTTTGGGCTCCAACACTTCAAGATCAAGGACAACTCCTTTGCTCAAAAGAGACTTCCACGTCAGCATCGCCTTGTACTAGTACTAGTAGGGTTAGAATTCCTTCCTAATCAGAGCAGAGTACACTACTTAACCCTGCCGATTTATATGTGTAAACTTCCAAGTTATTACTTCTGAATTGGAGACTATTATTCTGATTGTCTTTTTCTCATCCTTCGTCGCATTATTGTGTCTCACTTACCTCGTTGTGGTCGGAATTAATTTTATTTATTTGGTTGAAAATTTTAATTCACTAATTTAGGAAGAGCACGAAAGAAGTCAATAAAAGGTTTGTTCTTCAATATTTAATTTCAATTTTGACCGATTTGAGATTTGATAGCTTTATTAAACAGGATCTTTGATAGTTTGATGTCTGCTTATATTATTTGTGTTAACCAGATGAAAGATGATTGTTGCGTAGACTTGATTAATTAGCTGCCCGATGGAATTTTAGTGGCCATTCTCTCTTTTTTTTCCGGTGGTGAAAGAAGCTGCGAGGGCTTGCATTCTCTCGAAAAGGCTGATTGGTTTGTGCAAATATGTCTCTAACCTCGACTTTGACGCTCAAACTCCCAAGGCAATACAGAAGCGCAAGAGAAATCCTAAATCACTGCAGATTAAGAGGAATCCTAATTCACTATTGCAGACTAAGAGAGCTGGTATGTCAATTGGGTGAATAGTATTTGTGATTTGCCAAAGCCCTCTGCGATGAACAAGTTTAGGGTTAGTTTTGATTTGGTGGATGAGGGCTTCGAGAACACCCTAGATGGATGGCTGAACTTTGCATTGTCAAAAAAAAGTGAAAAGACTCGTCAAAGCAGATGTGCAACATCCACGTCTTATATTTTATCATCATAGCTCGTCAGAGGTTTATCAAGTGCTAAATCGCCTACATCTTCACATTTCAAATATGTAATGTAGCTGCCGAGGTGCTTGAGTGGCTCCTTTGATGTTGTCCTCTTCTTCAACGATTAATTGTGATGTGCTCGAATGGGCTACAAAAGCTTAAAGTTACTGGTGCAACACCATTTAGATTGAAAGAGTTAGAAATAATGGCGTGTTGCTGTCTACGGGAGCTTGAGATTGATGCTGCTAATTTAGTTTGTTTTACCTATCATGGGCGGAAAAATGTAACATTACATATGTGGAATATTCCGCATCTTGTAAATGGAAATTTTGGTGTTATACATCCGCGCGCACGTCTTGTAAAGCATGCACGTGATGGGGGGTTTTGCTATGACACGAGCTGGTTGAAGCACAATATTTGCAATTGTCAAACATTTGGATGGTTTCTTCAGTCAATTGCATACTCTTACCATGTTACTTGTCCAAATACGTGGAACAGCGGAAGGGCTAAGCAATTTTTGCAAATCTTTTAATTTGTTGCCATTTATTTATCTTTATTTTTCATAGAACCGATTTCTAATTGCGTGTTGTTTTGCAGGAGCAATTGAACTTCCCAGATCTACCTCAATTTAATTGCCTTCATAACTTAATTCTTGATCTCGATGCAGACCGTATGCTTCTCTGCTTGCTCTGACTTCCATAATAAATGCTTCTCCTTCTTTGGAGAAACTCATTTTGTTGGCAAGACATCTTTTAAATTTTGTGTACTTATTCAATCGTTTTTTAAATTATTGTTGGAAAATCAGTTCGCTCATGATTGATTGATCGAATTCGGTCGGTCGAGGTGTGAACCAAGACCGTGAACCGAAACCAATTGAAAAACCCATTTGAGGAGAAGCAAACTCGGTTAGTTAAGGTGTGGACTGAGACGATAAACCGAGACCGATCGACAAGCTCAATTGGGTTGAGAATGAAAATGGGCTCGTAAGGGTCGTTAGACCCACGAACCCATTTGAAAGGCTATATAAGGAGCTTTGCTCTTTACTTTCCTTGATACTACAAAACACACTCCAAAGAGAGAGAGGGACCGAGACCTCCTGACCCTGAGTCCTACACTAATCACGTGTAACATCTAGATTACGTAACAACCAGACATTCTCATTGACATTTCAACCGTGATTTGCTCGCAAGACTAATATAGAAACTGATCCTGCTCCATTGTTAGCTTCCGCTTGAATCGAGGTTAATAAATCGAACCTATTTATTATACTGTTTATTTGTTATCCGGTATTGGATTCCTTCAGTTACGATAAGCTTCATTGAAGCTATTTGCCATTTGAATTTCGCACTCCTTCACTTTAGACTTCTACGTTAACTTTGAGATGTGCCAGAAGATATTCTTACTCATAATTGCTTTGACTACAACTTTGTTAGTGATAGCTTGAAAATATTGCGGTGAGTTGCTTACAGTTTATGAAACTTTTGATTGGTAATTTGAATTAAAGGGTTTGTAGCAGGCCCTTCTCTATAAGGTCCTCTCTCTCGAGACATTGCTCTTTGGCAGAAAAGGCCTGCGAGTGCGAGAAGAATATTCGTCATTTCGTCTTATTTTTAGTATAATTTGTTCCTATATGAATGTTTCTACAGTTTCATTTAGAATGGTGTAAATACTATTATATATTCGTACCGTTCTGCATATTTATTTGGTAATTGTTTCATTTTGGTGCAGCTACAATGGTTTGGGTATAGAAATCATGAATCTTGTAATAAGATCGAGGTGTCTCATCATTGAAGCCTTAGAGTGGTGGAGATGGTTATGTAGGTAATAGTTCTGATCGTGAGTTTGCCGAATACATACTAAAACATGCGGTCGTACTTGAAAGGATTATTCTTGATGCTCGCTTCCGGAGATGAGAGAATTGGAAGAAACCAAATGATTTCAAAGACACAAAGTGCAAGATAAAATGCATGGGAGCTCAAATCCATGGCTCCCCCTTCGCTTGAGTTCATTGTACTTTAATTATTATAGCATAAAGTATATAACTTACTCGATTGTCGTTTCAGAATATTGCTCTCTTGTAAAATTGATAAGCAATTTCAGTGATGCTGATGAAATTCTTTTTGACTTCTTGATCAAATTGACAACTGAGGAACTCACTTTCATCATCTGTTACCAACCCAGGCCGGATTTGCATAAGTTAACCATGAACCAGGAGTTCGGAGCAGGGAAACCCACTGTTACTCCTTCTCTGGCGTGGTCATGTTTGGATGTCATTGTTTCACTTCTTTCCGGCCCCTCTTATCGTCCACAATATTTATAAACCCAATCTCGTTCTCTTTATTTTTATTTCAATTTGTTACTGTGATATCTAAAGTTCGTAAAGTGTTTGGTAAAACGACAATCTGTCTAATGGCTTTCCATGCGGACGTTGCCTTCGGTGGAGAGTGTCGATGTGGCTAAGAAGAATCAAACCGGATAATACTAAGTATTTATGTTTTTGTAAGCTGCGAATTGAAATCTTGAATTTGTAGTCTGTTTTATGTTTTATTTAAGAAATTGGCAAACGAACTGTCTCTCTTAAACGTCGTTCTTGTCGGTATTAATCGATGTGCTTCTTCGTTATGAAGTCTACGCCTTTGGCTGATCAAGAATAGCTCAGTCTAGTGACTGGAATAGTGTTTGTTATGACAAGAAGAGCTCAGTTGTTACTTCATTTCATTGGATACGAGTTGGTGAAATCTGTAATATCAATGTGTCTGTCTGTTGTTCCCTGTTGTTGGCGAGCACAGTTTTGACAAGTGGGCCTTCAGACACGGTGTAACATGTCCTAGTAACCGTTTAAATTTGTTGTTGGACAAGCCATTAATTGCCCAGCTCCGAACAAAAGTTTTCTCTACTCTAACTAAAAGACGACATGACTACCTAACAGATTATATTTCCATTGATCAGATCTCAGTTAAACTCAATCCAGTGATACTTGACGTTAGTTCCTCAAATCGTGGATAAATTAGAAAGGTTCTGTTGAAGGCATTTAACAACATTTGCGCCAATAGATTTCTTTAAAAAGATAATAAGGAACCAAACACAGCTTTGCCTGCTAATTGAGTTCCACAAGTCATCAAGGGGACCTACATAAGGTTATGATAATTGACAATAGCTAAGAATTACTCAAAGCAATTATGCAAAGTGACTAAGTGAGACTAAGTTGTTTGCTTTTCCTTTTTTCTTGCTTTCTGGTGTTGAATTCCACGTGCGAAGTTTGGCCTCTAATCACCCTCCTATTCCAATCCATAAAGTGAGTAATGAGGACAATAAATGAATCCATCCACGTGCATGCTTTAGATTAGTTTTCTATGCCCTAACATTTTTTTTCCATGTAAAAAGTATGCAACTCTCATGCATACTTAAGATTCCAAAAGTGGAACTCGTCCTTTTTCCTGTTTCTTTTCTTTCTTCACAGGCTAGTGTCTGAATTTTATTTCCATAATATAATTTAAAAGTGTGTATGATCACGTTTAATAGAGATATATTATTTATTGGTCATTTTCGTCTCCCCTTTCATTGATAAAAAAACAGGTGAAAAAAATACTTCAATTTATGAAACTGGTTATCTACCCTTTAAGAAGAGAAAAGAAAAGAAATTCGTATCCACTTGAAATCATACTTTTCAATTAACGAATGAAAGAATAGAGGGCAAATAAAAACGCAGACATGCATTAATCTTCACCTGCCAATGCAGACTTATGTATGGTCACAAACAGTGTGCTGTATAAAATATAGGATTTTAAACACAATCATATCAGGTAAAGATGTCAGTTTTGAATCCCTCCCTCTACATAGAAAATCTTCTGAAATCTTATGCCATATTAATGGATTCCTGAATCATTCAACTATATATCTGTAGAAAATATAATTTATATGGATTCTACAGCCCACAAGTTAGTCTTGCTAAGCTACAGGTATGGCAAGGCGCAGGCAAATTGCCAATATGTGTATTGTCATGGTTATGTGTCTCTTGAACCTACCAACGTCCTTTGTCTATTAGGCCCTCAAGTTGGCAACTTGCTGGCGCAGAGAAACTAATCTGTGGCTCCACAGTTTGATTTTTGATATTATGCTTATTACTTGTTCACTGTTTAGCCGCTAAACCATCAAATTTCTTGGCTTTCTTTTTTTTTTTGCCTCTCCAAAATCCAAATATTCCTTATATTTCCATCATGGTTTAGGAAATTGCACTTAATAGAGAAAAAATTCTTTATTGTATGTTAGCAGGGAAGGTAATGTACATTCACATGCCTCATGAACATGGACTCTGGAAAATTTTCCCCATTAGAACTGTAATATCTCTACTTCTTACAGCTATTTTGCCACCTGTTTACATCGGTATGAACATGATCAGTAGAGACAAAACTATACAACAGTTTAGACATCTACAGCATCAACAGGTAGGGAAGTTGCTCTGTGAAGAGAATTTGGAAGCAAAGGTGTTTCTTTGTAGAAACTCTTAGCAGTGACTATTTGCTCCAGACACCTCTCCTCAGCAGCAGTTGAGAAGCATTGACTTAGATGCTTCCCAATTGGAAGGCCTGGTTTTGTGGCAGCTTCATTTTTCTCCTTCTTTACTTTAGGCAGTAATGAAGGCAAAGGACTGCAATTGTTTTTCCTGTACAATCTGTTACCCAAGTTCGGATTCAGGCTCAAGGCTTTCAGCTTTACTCCTAGCTGCTGATCTCTGAGCTCCCTTATCTGCATTTGATATTTTGCCTTGAGCCATCTAAGCTCTTGCCTAATTTCATTCTCATAATCATCCCAATGAGCAGAAGCTGCTGAAGAGTTCGACGAGGTGGAATTTCTCACATTAGATACACAGAGACTGTCCATGTTTATGATCCTCTCTTCGTTTTCATGGATTGAGTTGTTCGTGCCGTTTTGATGCTCATCACAGTGAATCACTCTTGATCCTTGTGAACTTACTTCTGGTGTGTCTCGCTGCGCCCGAATATCTGTATAATTGTTTCCTTTGGCTTGGCCTGATGTTACCGGTTTGCAGTCTGTGCTGTCACATTGTTCTGGTCCTTCAACTTGATATGTGATTTCTTCAAAACGGCCGTGGACTGCTGCACATCCATCTTTAGAACACTGAAGAACCTGAACATTATTGACGCCTTGACTCTTTGACGAGACATAATCCAACAAGTAACCATTGGAAGCACAATTTTGGCAGAAACCTGCCAGTGCACTCTGTGGAATTTCCCCTTTGACTGTAGCTGTCTTCCACTCTGGTACTAAGGTTGCTATTTCGCCATCAATCATATCTGCTATTTTCAATACGTCTTGGTCAGTGATATCAAGTTCAGAAACCATTTCAGTTGCTACACTTAGAGCAGTGTCAATCACGATGTCAAATGGGAAGTAGATGTTCCTTATCCGACCTGCATAGATGGATCAAATTAGTTGGATGGTCTATGTACACCAATTGATATAATACTACAGAGCAAGAATGAACTGAACTTAGAACTCAATTAACCTTCTTTATCTTCAATTCTGAGCCTTAGGAATATACCATCGTCTTCTTTCCTCCTACCCTTGATTGTGATGTCAACATTTTCCAAAAGTTCTTCATCTTGAAAAGGGAAGAGATCAATTTCGCTTGTCTCAAACTGAACCGGATGAACCAGACTCTCAGGGCAATAACCAAGATAATTGGTGGAACCATTGTTCAATGAGATGTTACTTCCATGAATTCTATAGAAAGGTCGTCTTACAATAGGGCCTGCTCCGTTCAAATCTCCATAATCTAGCAGCCTAAGATCAGATGCATAATCATCAATCTGGAGAAAAGGATCATTCAAAAGCTCCCTGGCAGAGAGCCTATAGGACACAGTAGACAGACATTTCTCGACAAATTCTCGCACCTCAGGGTCCTTTACTCTGTAAAGAGCATCTGGTTTTCTCCCCTACGCGAAATTGCAGAAATTAGATTAGAATGGAGGAGATAAAAGCCAATCTGAAGAACAACTAACTGGGAGTTTGTACCGAAATGACTTTCTTGTAAATCTGAGCAGGGTGGTTGCATTCACTATATGGATATTCAAAAGTCACCATCTCCAACACGCACATCCCAAAAGAATATATGTCAACTAGTTCATTATATTCCTCT
>CAODLS011136592.1:0-13300 GCA_948243855.1 Flueggea neowawraea
CTCAAAGCATAGGAGGCAAAAATAATGTCAAGTTAACTTACAAAAAGGAAGCTCTCAAACCAGGGACCTTCAGCCTCCAGAATATTTTGAGCTAAAATAAATAAGAGAAAAGCCGAAATGTGGAATCTCTCCACAGAATCTATGGCAAGCAACACAAAAAACTTAACACATTATAAAATAGAACTGCACCAGAAGAAAATTAAGTATGCAAAATCCAAAGACTTGGTGACCTCTTTACCATTTTCCCGGACAATAACAAATTCAAGGTGAATCATACACAATACACAACATTATACCCAATGGACTTAAGTTTCAGTTCCAAAATCTTCCAGGGAAGGAGGGAAACTTAGATTCAGTTTGGAAAGAACAGGAGCAAGTGTCATCATGCAATAATTAGGCATGATTGGTTTCCTTAGCAGTATTGCACTAATAGTGTCAAATAAACATGTTAAACAAAATTATGCAAGCTGTCTGATAAAAACTCAACATAATATGGTGCCAAATCTTGTTCCCATCCATCTGAAACTAATTCTGAGCATATAATCTTCAACTTAGCCAATACAACATTCAATAAGCTACACTGAGAAAAGTAATAAAAAAAATCCCATTCACACAAAAGCAGCAGAAAAGAGGCACCAACTAACAAAGTGATTTAAGGATTTTAAAACGAAAAGGTCTTTTTTTTTGTTTTTATAACTTTTTTGGAATGCAGGAGTTTGCAGCTGGATGCACATGTAAGATTGTCTGAGTGACTCAACAATTGAACAAATAATATTTAAGAGACAGCCACAGAGATAGAATGCAGTAATGTCTACAGGCAGGCATACCAAGGGGAGGAAATACAATATGACCATCAAAAGCAGTCAACTATCAACAATGATGAAACAATTAACATTACTATGAATTCTAATAGCCTGACAAACTCAACATCAATGTGAGATAATGCATCTGTTCAAATATTTGAAATTATAACAGCACAAATAGCCATACTTATGCAATGTTGCATTCATGTATCTGAAAAAGTCACAAATATAAATAAAGACAAAAAAAAGGGGAAATATTTGCTGATCTATTAATGTTGAAATTTTATAGATAACATTTCAATTAATGCTTGTGAAGTCCACAAGACTCCACATAAGTATGCATGTACTTTAGTTTGTGGCCCAATGTAACTGTAGTATGGATAGATCATATAGAAGCAAACTCACCAGCAAGGGCCAGACTGTGGATGTTGTCTTTATTGAAACGTTTAAAGACATTGCTTTTTATCTCTGCGAAGTTATTTGATACCAGCAATGCCATCAAGGCATTATTGTGGGCAACAATACAAGTGGATAGCGTAATCGCCTGAGCTAACAAAATAAAAGAATGAAAAAGTTTGATTCGTCAAGGACCAACAAAATAATACTTGCATCAGACGTATAACAAGAATTAACAGAAACATGGGTCCTAGAAGTAAGGATATTTGAGGCAGCCATGGCTAAAGCTTGATCAAAGATAAATCTCCAAATCCAGTGTTTCATGTTTTCTGGTGCACAATTTGCTAGTCCTTCCGCAGAATTAAACAAAGTCTGAAATACATCTCCTCCAAAACTCTGGCACAGTTTATCGAAAATCTGTGCAAGGAAGAAACTAAGTTTTCTACGAACTTTAGCCAGAATGGTTAAAATTATAGAATTATCAGTTTACTTCAGTTTAATTATTACCTCCAAAACATTGTAAACCACATAAAGTTAATTGTTCCTTGACCACGAATCATGTGATAAATTAAACTGATGTCTGCAAATAAGAATTCAACAAAGAAGTCAATTATTAGTATACTATATCATGATCCATGAGTTAAAGGACAAATGACAACCTTTCTTCTAAATTTGCGATTATGATTGCTGGTTAATGTACCTGTACGCTCAAGACACCAGAAGCTAACACAATAAAGCATCCAATATCAGAGAGCTCTGCGGAAGAAGGCTTCTTGAACTGCCTACCGCAAGAATGATAAGGTTATTTCTAAATTACCCAAGACCTTTCTAGCACATGCAGAAGAATTAAAACAAATATTGAATTGATAATATTAAGACATTGAAGCACAATAACAAAATAATTATGCAAGAATAGAAGACATAATAAGTGAAAAACATCAACTTTACCCACTAATATAAGCCCAAAAAGACCTACAATTCCTATCAAAATCTGATACTCATAATAACTCCTGAGATCTGATTCCCACTACTAAAAAATGTAAAGCAAAAAAATGTCAAAAGAAATAAGCTTCTGATTTCTTAAATTTAAAATCAAGCCGAGTGTCTTAGCTAAAAAATGCCTTGACCTAACAAATAAACTATCACCCTCTCAAAGAAAAATTCTTTGGAATCAGCTTTTTGTGCCATTGTAAGGATGTTAAGACAGTATATGACTGTAATATTTGGATGACTTTCCAAATAAAGTTATGCTTATTTCCAATAATACCACAAGTATGTTTTTCATGTTGATTTAAGAAAACATAATCCCCCCTCAAGCACAAACGAAAGGGGAACAAAAGAAAAATCCGCCTTAGAATCATTAGTCAATATGCTAAGCAACGAATGTTTGTCATTCGCTTTGGATACAAATGATAGCAAGTATATGCATATTGACGTGTCTATGTAAAAATTCATGACTGACCTTGCACTAATGAGCCGACAAAAGGTAATCAAAATCCTGACTGGCATGATTGTTAACAGAGACAGAAATGAATCCAAGCATACAAAGAAGCCAATGCATATTAGCTGCAACAGTATTATCATATTGATCAGGCATGATGCAAGAACAAAGATTCATTTTCAGTAAAATGAACTATACAGATTAAGCAGATGAGTCGCAAACACTACGTCAATCATTCTGAAGAGCATAGAAGGAAAGCCAAGCTTACCAACTCGCATCTCCATGGCAAGCGAAATATAGTGTCATATACTCTCCCTTTCTTTCTCACTGCCATGAGTGGCTGTGCTCTTCAGTACATTTCCTTTATACATTTCATCCGTGAAATACTTTACTGGTGCTTTTTCAACAGAGAAGAGATCTGACAATAAAACGAAGCCCATATTGAGCAAGAATACAAGAATTTCTGCTTTTTATCAACTCAAAATTTTCACTGCTAATATCAATATTAATGAATTATTTCCATTAACTCGTGACTGATCAGTCCTTGATTCTCAATTACAGATAAAAATAAAATGGCTGGTAAATATCCAATATTGTAATATCTAATTAACCATGTTATATTAAGACCACGCACCTGACTGGATCAGTTCATCCAACTAATCCGTGATCTCGACACCCAACTTCATGACTTCCCTCACAAACTAAAATAGAAAAACAACATTCTAAACAACATGACAGACCTTACTTCTCAATTATAGATAAAAATAAAATGGCACCCAGCCATTTCCCCACCAGAAAACTAAGTTAAGGAAAGTAATCCTTCCCCATTATGCTTCTCCAGTCAAAAAAACAATCATACAGAAGCCAATGGCTATCCTATAGTGTCTCCCTCCCTGCAGATGTTAGTGCACAAAAGGATTATGAAATTGCATATCATATCCGATAGCATCATCAGAAGAACATTTCAAATTACTATAAAGAAAGGGACTGATAAATGTTATCAATTGCCTCTTGAAACTCATAAGTTGAATTTGAACAAAATGCAATTAACAAACATACGCTATTGCCGAAGTATTTATTCCTTTCAATTAAATTTAACTACAAGAACTAACAGCAAATTGATTATATCATTTCTAGTTCTGAATATTTGCTACGTAACAAAAAATATTACGCAAAGAATAAAAATGAAAAGACTTACAATTAGGATCCTCTGCCATGAGCCGCTTCCAATCCAAAGACTCTGCTGTCTCCAACTTGGGCACAACACTCCCATTAACCTCACTCCTTCTCTGCTCCTTCTCCTTCTCTTTCTCCGCCTCCACTCTGCTCTCCTCCATCCCATTCTCCTCCCACGTCAAAGACGCCGCCGTTTCGTCTCCTCCACCACCGCTATTCGCATTCACATTCCTCTGCCTCAACTCAGCGTAAACGTTACTACTCCCATACACACTCTCAACCGTCTCGCTCAACGTTGTGCACGTAACGCTCCCTCCTCCACCGTAACTGGTCCTCCTGCTCTCCAGCAAAACGGCGCCGTTTTCAACAATCCGCTTCCCGGCATCATCCTCGACAATAGAATCGAGATGTTTCTTCCTCTTGTGTTTCTTCTTCCTCCGACTGGACTTCTCAGAAACGGCATCGTGTGGGAGTGGATCGGAGTTCAAAAGGAAGTGGTCGTGTTGGAACGACGTGTTGTCGTTCAGGATCTCGAAGGAGAGCTTCCTTCCGGAGGATCTCAACCCCATTAATCTCCTTCCTTTTTCAATTTCGATTCTGATTGAATACCGACGATGATGATAACGAAACGGAGGAGAGATCCAATACAAAATGACTGGAAGTGAGTGTCAGATTCTGTATTCAAATTGTTGGTGTTTTATACATGGGAAAGTTTGAGGGTGTCAGGTGGGTGAGCTGTAATATTTTACTTGGTGTTTGTCACTGTCAAGCGTCTCGAAACAGTCAATTGAATCAGATAACAGGAAATGTTGAGCCAAGAAGGGACATTAGTGGATGGTTCACTGTGGAATTTTTGCTATCTGTGCATATTTTGTTTTGTCTTTGATTTAAGAATGCTGGCTCTGGCTGCCACCATATTCTTCCATGTTCTGTAGATTGTGTGAGTGACGAAGTTTGTGCCAATTGCTCGCTGACACTCATTACTGCATCGTTCCTTCTTTTTTTTTTTTTTGAAGAGACATCCTTCCTTCTCTGTTTATCCCTTAATTAGCTTTACCATTTTTTTAATTAAAACACGTATTTTTTTTATTTTTATCTAAGCTAATTTTTTAGAAGTTATTTTTTAAAAAATTATTTTTAAAAAATAATATATAATTATATTTTGCTATAATTTTAAATTTTTAAAAAATATAATTTATTATATTTAGTTAAAAATTGTATTTTTAAAAGATTGGTTAAATATATTTCCAATTAGCCTTAAAATTATAGTTGATGGTTCATACAAATCTATAATGTAGACTATTTTTTAAAAATTTGACAAAAATTAATTTATTTAATTAAATAAAAAATATTTCATATAAAATATTTTTTTGAAACTTTTATAAAATTTATCTATATAAAATAATTAAAATTTTATTTATGAAATGATTAATAATTTTTTTAGAAATAAATAAGAATTTGTAAGTAAATAGTATTTTGAAGATATATTAGTAAATATAATTGTGTCAAACAAGAAAATGAACTTCCTAAACCCCCACCCCGTCTCTCAAGAAATTACTTTTTGAAGTCAAAGGGAAGTCAAGTATCTGATTTCCTAAGAAATTCAACTTTATTTGTTCAACTTCATTTGTTCAAGGTTAAGAGTTCATTTATCAACAACTTTAGTCTATTATTAATGGCATAATAAAAGGCTTGTAAACTTGTTGCTAAGATGATTGTGCTTGAATGATTAAATTTTGTGAAATATAGAGTGAGTTTGGCTTAATTAATGCGTTAAGTGCTTTTATTAAATGCATAGATGGTTAAGCTTCATGTTTGAGGGTGAATCTAAAAAAGGATAAGTGCATGGGGTCGCAACCTTAATGTAGAAAAGATAAGTACCTTCGTTGATGATAAATAAGTGTAATCACATGGGCCTTTAATTCACTAACTCATTTGTAGCACCCAAAAAGAGAGTGAAAGCAATGAAAAGAAATTATAATGAATGAAAAGTTGAAGTAAAGTACTAATGATTGGAAATGAATAAGGCCAAACTTGCTTTAAAACAAAAGGAAAACGTGTTTTCTAAATCTTAGCAATTGGAGAGGTAAGCTTTGGAGATGCCAATAGACTAGGAGACTTGATAGTTGAACTCTTGAGATTTTCAGTTCTAAATGCCAACGTTTGGTTCAAGTAATAAATGAATAACAAGGTTTTACTCTCTTGATCGTTTTAGTCGCATACTTGCATAGTGTAAGAACTTATTAGCCTTTTCAAGGGGTTAAGATAGGTTTGCTTAGGACAAGCAAATGAGTAAGTGTGGGGGGAGTTTGATGTGTGCTAAATTTGCATTGCATTCTAGTAAGAATTACAAGCCTCATCATCTATTGTCTATGCATTTTCTCTTGAATTTATATTCTTTTTGTGTTTTGTGTAGGATGAATAAAAGTGCATGAAAATTGATGAAAATAGATGAAAAAGGTATGGAAAATGTATTTCTAAAGTAGCAAGGTCAAAGGATGAAAGTACAAATAAAACTGGACAAAAATGTACAAGTATCAAGTTCGCGTGCAGTCACTTTGAGCACCACGGCCGTGGTGGCCATAGGCCATGGTCGTGGATCCTTCCCACAAAAAAAATGAGGTAGAAAAATGCCACGGCCTTGGCCACACCATGGCCAACCACAATGGCCATGGTGGCTTGGAAAAAGGCACAAATTTGAGACAAAAAACATGTTATGGTCATAGTGGCCAAGGGCCACAGTTGTGGCATCCTGGAAAGAGAGAAAAGGTGTGGTGGAAACAAGACGAAAAGAGTAGGGACCAAAGCACATGTCAAGGGCTTTTTTGAGAAATGGTTGCTAGGTTTTGTGAGGGACCAAAAGAGATATAAATACACTTCATCTACTCCATTTTTGGCATCCTTGGACATATACACATTCAAGAAAGAGGGTGTTATTCTATCTTACCAATCCTCCAAGGAGGATTCCAAGCATTGAAGAGGAGAGAGAAGAAGGGCTTGAAGAGAATTTTCATCACCATTGAGAAATGTTTTATTCTTCCTTTTTTTGTCTTCTTTATCTTTGTTTGAAAATTATGTTTAGGAATTCTATTTCAAGTTTTATGTTTTGTTTTGTAAATATGTTAGCTTAGATCTCTTTTTATTGTATTAGAGATGTAAACCTTGGATTAATGTTGCTTGGACAAATGACCATTTTGAGTTATGAGCTTTTATTGTTATATCTATTTTTATTTGTGCCTTTATTGCTAGATTTATTGTTGTTAATGATTATATAACTTGCTTTGTATGGAATAATATTGTGCTTATCTACTACAATATTATTTTTGACAAGCCTAAGTGATGGATCAATAGATGAAGTTTGGGTTAGGTCCACTAGCATAAAACTTGTTGAGTGCTAGAGTAAGAATACTTAGTGTCTACAAGGGTTTGATGAAATTCCTCAATGAATTTAATGGGCCTAGTTTGACTAGGTGTGGCCGAAAGGACCAATCTAGAAAGCGTAGGTACGATTTGAGTGACCTCTAGAGAGGCCTTGAATGATTCATGCGGAGAGAATACTCAACCCTATTTCTTAAAACCCGTTTTCATTCATTTAGCAACTAAATCCTTGATTTCATCTTGAAAGCCCTAATATTTTCTTATTATTGAGAACTTGTGTTTAATTGCTTGCTTGCTTTTATTTACAAAATCTCCAAAACAACCATTTGATGTTTTTATTTGCTTTTATCTTTTTATTTGATCACAATTAGACACATTTCTTGTGAATTCGATACCCGAGTGTTGTTGCCTTAAACAACAATGAAGTCAAATGGTCTTCAAGTCTTCTCACGTATTCTGCAAAATAATTAAAATCAGAGGTCGATGGTTGATTCCCCTATGTCACTCCAACGCTCAAGTCAGTGGAGTATTTTTTGCAAAGTTTTGGCAAGTTGTAAACAAATGAAAGAGTACCTTATTCTGAAGTAGAGGGGACTATTTATAGAGTAATGTGACATGATAAGGTAAGGGAGAATCTCCACTTGAATTTCAAACGTAAAGATATCACATCCTCAACCTAATCTTTCTGTTAAAATCATGATAAACGTGTTTGCAATAGCTAATCATATGTTTCCCCCACCGAGCTATGTTGATAAATTGTTAATAAATTGTGCAATTTGGCTTGGTTGATGGGTTTAGGTTAGATTAAGTTAGAAATTATGCACAGAGAGGGAAATGAAGTTTTCAAATTATTCCGGTTTTATCTAGTCCATGGGATGTTTCGGCTCCTCACATGCTTGAACTTCCCAAAGCATAATACCAAATGCTATGCACAAGCACGTCTGAGTCATTATTGACATAATAATTAGCATGAGTGACTTACATATATGGCTTTTCAAACGTTGACTCTCACATTGTTTAAGAGCTAAAAAAAAATAAACATGCTCTGTTTCAAAAATACACTAATTTCATCGTTAAAGGCTCAACAACTTCACATCAACTTCCAACCACATTAGACCACACTGAATTTAATTGTTCTATGGTAATTTCTGTGATTAGAAGCCATTTTCAAAGTTAAACAAGCTTTGGGTAAAAATATTTTATTTTTTATTTTTTTTATTAAACTAAAAATATTCAGATGTAATTTCACACTAAGTTTACATATGAATCTTCATCTAAGTCGAGTTCTTGTAAACGGTGAAAACTTTTCTCACCGATTTTTTTTTTTTAAATTTCTCTATATTTTGAACTCGAACTTAAAACCTATAATTAATAATTAATCTTGTTTTATTTATGTCACCATTTAAGATGTGAACAGAACTTTCTTTCATATCACATTCAAGCACACAAAATCGCAGTAGTTCTTTCTTTCCCCAAATATTCTACATCAAGCTCAGAATTTAAGTAGCACCACAAATTTAGCATCTGACTTATGATGATGGCGTACGTATATATATCCAATCTTGAGGATCGAGGTGGGGTCCCTGTAAGTCTTTTTCTTTAGTATTTTCTACGTATTATTTATGTATTTCTTGGCCACTACATTTTACTTGGTCATTTTTCTTCTACGATAATTAGTATCTCATCAAGATATATTGTTTCAATGTAAAGTTTAGACGAATTAAATTGTTCAAAGACTAATGTTGCATGTTCTTGTTTTTCCCCTCTTTCGTTTCATTAGCACACACTTGTCATTATGTAACTACCATGACCATTGAAGAAGCAATTTTCAGCAATTTTCCACCATATTGGACAGCCAAATATTAAACTCACCACAGACAATTGAAGAGTAAGTTTGGGTTAGTAGTTCAACTGGTGACCACATATTTAGATCTTGTATTTAACTAAATATATTGTTCGAATAGTCGCAAAGACACAAATAATGTATTGAATGGTTTGATCTGTCATGAATGACTCAAAATACTTTTGAAAGTATTAGATTTATTTTTGTGTTTCACAAAGAGAATGATGATATTTGGTTCAAATGTGATGGGTATTTTATTTTTTGATAAGTTGAAATTTCCAAATTATACGACTTTTTTATGGAATGCTGATTTTGTGTTTTTATGGTCTGTTAATGAAAATTTTATTTTTGTATTATGTTTGTGGAGTATATAGACTGCTATGCAAAATTGATTTCATATATACTAAAATAGCATGTTACACAAAATTATCAAAAATCTTTTCTTTTTGAACAATCAAAATTAGATAAATCTAAAATATTCAAAATAACCGATCGATTTATTTTGATTTGATCAGTTTGATCCTCCCCTAAAAAATGGTTTCTTCGTTTCAATTTCCAACCCTATCTTGATCAACCAAACTTACAGAATACTCTCCTGTAAAAGCCTTCATCAGAAGATAACTAACTATAAGAGAGTGTAATTGATTGGTCCTAAACCACCATGATGGGCGACTATGTACGACCAAACCATGCTATATTTTTTGTTCTTTCATCTAAAGGTTTTTATTAGTTTGAACCACACTAATGAAAGACAATTTCTTTTTGTCACTAATGAAGGAGAAGCATGGGCGGCTAAGGCCAAATTAGGTCAATTGGGCAATGAAGAAGACAAAATCACAAGTTGCATACACCATTAGTGTGTGATTTTGTCACTACCACCAAATGCCACCAAACGCACAAAAGAGTGATTTGTTAGCTATCGAAATTTCTTACTCAGTTGGAAGGCCTGAGCCCTCGCAGCCATCCAGGTGTCAACTTGTGGAGCTCGCCACTTCATAGATATCATATGTACACCCTCCACGTGTCACGTTGTTAGGCCTATGACTGAATTGACATATTTAATTCCCAAAATATCCCTCCTTTTCTAACACCATTAATTGACTTTGCAGGCTTATGAATATCAAATGTGATGTGTGTGTAGTGAAGATCCTAACTTCTTTCCCTCAAAAGCAAATTCATAGCTTTTATATTCTGTCAATCTCCAAGTTTCTCAATTGTTAACAAATGTTCCTTGGTGAATTAATTTTTGAATGTCCTAAATTATATAAAGTTATTTCCCCTCTTAACTTTAGTGAATAACAGAAGTCTCTTATTTGCAAATTTGAGTGTGCTAAATCTAACCACCTTCGCAAGAAAGCACAATGAGCTTTTAGATTTAAGTCTCATGTAATAAAATGTAGTAAATTTATCATTTAAAAAAATTAAGAGAATTAATTTCGTTTTAAATATTTAAAATAAGTTGAAATTTAATGAGATTTCCTCATTCTTCAATGTCGTAGACTCGTAGTATAACGAAAAATCCTCAAATGGTAAAGGCTTGTCCCTGCTTTCGCTAATTCACTGGTTTGTTGATTATACTTAATCAAAATCTCTCCACTTATCAAAAAAAAAAGTTGGAAAGTTTTAATTACTAAGTTAACAGTAATTTAATAATGATTGTAAAATTTCTAATTGAGAGAATTGAAGTAATTTGCTTCATTGATTGTAAATGTTCAGATAGAAGTATTTATATAGCTTCAGTACATATGAAGCTTAACGAGAAAGGCTTAGATTCCTCTGGACTAACTTAATACACGTGGATTAATGAATCAACATTGTGCACAGTGACGCCATTGCCCCTGATTATGAACCTTCATATCTGAGTTGTTCTTTTTTATACTGCTGACAATGTTTGACAAAAATCAGTTTATTGTAAAATTTATTTAACTTGGAAGGAAGCAAGAGATTACAAGAAACCTAATTCTACTTTTATCACTTTACTTCTTTAATTTATAATTTTATTTTCATTGTCCAGTAAAAATAAATAAAATGATTTATAAAAAATCATTTTTGTTGTACTACCTCTTTAATTTTTTTTGTAAATAAAATTTTAAAAAGTTTAAAAATATATTTGTGAAACTTCATAGAGCTTCCAACGAAACAAAAGCATAATTTATTCAGAGACATTTTTTTTGGTGGAAACAGAAGGACGACGTAAACATTTTCGCCAAACCTTTATACACGAGACTTCCCAAGATATCTTCAAGGAACTATATATAATAATTCCAAAAAAACAAGGCACTATACATACTAGGTCTTTTGGAATAGTTGAGGGGCCACTGGCCAATGATAAAAACCTTTTATAATAATACGTTAATTAAGAATTTTAAAAAAAATTGGATGCCAATAAACTAAATTGTAACTCATCGATATTGGAGTCAACTCTAATATTAAGAAATCTCAAGTTGAATTCCTGACGAAAGCAAATAAAATAACTTATAAAATAAACTGGATAAATAAGAAAATGCAGGTTACATGAGTCCCCCACTACATGAGAAGAGAATAGAATAATGGGGAAGGAGAATAATGGGAAGTTACAGTATAACTAGTTTGGTAAATGTGCCAATGTTGATTATGCATTTAGACATCTCACGCAATGTATCCACATGCTTCGCTTACCAACATTCACCAAAACGTGCACTTAACTACTCCTTTGCCTTAGTGTTTAGCAAGTCAATTAACTCACTCTCACTCTCTCCAAGTCAATAATCCAAAGTCAGTCTTTTGATCGATTAAAAGTTGGAAGAAAATATTTATAGTTTCTTTTTTGACAAAGAAAAAATATCAAGAGTTTTTAAAAAATGATATTCAATTTTTAGACAATTCATTCCAGTATTTAAGGAATAGGTTTCCCATCCTGTACTTCAACAAAAAAAAAGTTCTATAACATTTTATCATTGGACTTATAGCTCATTACTATTAGAATCGTCTTCCTTACTAAAGATTCAAAAGTTCGATATCAAATAGGAGCAAACAAAATGACTTCCAAAAAATTTTTATAATATGTTTCAAATAGATTGAAATCTACTTAATCTTCGCCGCATTAAGCGTTTCACGTTATAATAAAGTGAATCACCTTAGTTGTAGTAATTATTAAAATCTAGTCTACAATACACTTCTTTTAGACCTCTATTTCAAATTTACCAATCAAGGGAAAACATAATATAGTAGAGATTTTTGGTGCTAGGGAATTAAGATTCATTTATTTGTTTCGTTTCGGAATGGTATATATATTGATCCAACTAATTGGAGCACATGTTGACAACAATGAAGGATATACTGGGGGCAGCAATATATGCTATTAATGGACCTTATGCAAGTCATATCCATACGTTGCGGTACTTAAGTTAGCTGTACCTATCTTGGGAACATCAATGCAAAATATGGACCCATCATTTTTTATATAGTATTAATTTTGGTTAAGGGACTTACAAAGTAAGAGACGATACAGTTGGTTAAGTAGGTGTAACAAAGCACATAAATATTGTTAGCTTTAAGAGAGACTATGAATAATGTGGACCATATAAAAAAACTGATTAATTAAACAAAATAATATATAAATATTTAAAAAAGAGAAAAATAATTGAAGAAATGGGAAATACAGGTGGATTCATATGGCATGGGCAGTTACCAACTCAGCTCGCTATCCATATTTATAATCTTTTGTCATTTAATGAACCAGACGATAGAGTGAGTGAGTAAATTGGTTTTGTCTCTTCTTTTTTTAGCTTTATTGCCACCAAAAACACTCAAAAGAAGGAACCTAATCCACGACTTTTGGTTGTGGTGGTGGTGACACCAAACCCTAGCTAGTTACCCGATTTTCTCTCTTTTTTCTCGTATTCGAATCGAATAAATATAAGATCTCTTATTAAATGAGAAGAAGTATCTAACACTCTACTATAACCCTAATATTATTAGCAATTTTAATTATAACCTATTAAATTTCAAATGCATTCTACTACCAATGTAACTAAAATCGACCATTAGTTTTTTTGTTCATAGAAATTAACAACCTCTCAATTAAAGAAAAGAAAAGAAAAAAAAATTATAATACTAAAAATAAAGTATATACAAAAGAAGAAAAAGATGCCCTCTTCACTCACTTTTCGTGAATGAAAGGCAACCATGAACACTAACCACTTACTTACTCAAAGTATACAACTTCAACAAGTAGATGATCAAGAACGATCGGACTGAATAAAATATAAAGAATCATTATAA